>OMNN01051404.1:0-37967 GCA_900302755.1 Chromis chromis
CTCCACCATACTTTACAGCTGGGATGATGTTTTCATGATGATATGCAGTGCCCTTTTCACGTCAGATGTAGTGCTGTGTGTTCTTTCCAAATAGTTCAATCTTAGATTCATCAGTCCACAAAACATTTTGCTAATACCGCTGTGGAGTGTCAATGTGCTGTTTCGCAAACTTCAGGCGTGCAGCAATGTTCTTTTTAGTAAGCAGCGGCTTCCTTCATGGTGTCCTGCCACAGACACCCTGCTTGTTCAATGTTTTACGTACTTTAGACTTATGAACACAGATGTTAGCCAGTTCCAATGACGCCTTCAAATCTTTGGATGTCACTCAGGGTTGTTTCTTTACCTCATTGATGAGTCTTCGTTGCGCTCTTGGGGTCATTTTGACTGGGCGCCCACTTCTTAGTAGAGTAGCCACAGTCCCAAAATGTCTCCATTTGTAGATGGTTTCCCTAACTGTAGACTGGTGAATTTCTAAAGTCTTTGAAATCACTTTGTAACCCTTTCCAGCTTCATGTAAATCAACAATTCTTGATCATAGATCCTCTGAAAGCTCTTTTTGGCGAGGCATGGCTCACATAAGCGTATTCTTCTTGTGCAGAGCAAACAGTGGTAGTGGTTTTTATCAGTCAAAGTAGCTCTAGTCCACACCTCCAAACTCATTTTCTTAACAAGACTCCAGGTTTGCTAACACCTGACTCCAATTAGCTTTTTTGAGGTCATTAACTCAAAGGTTCCCATACTTTTTCCACGAGCACTATGAGGTTTTTATGGTTGTTCTCAATAAAGATATGAAAGATCAGAAGTTTTTTGTGTTATTATTTTAGGCACATTATATTTGTCAATACCCTTGACTTAGATGAAGATCAGATCATATTTTATGAGAAATTAATGCAGAAAACCTTGAAATTCCAAAGGGTTCACATACTTTTTCTTGCAATTGTATATCTAAAAGTGTGAGTACATACGGGGGTGAGCAGTCCTTTACATGTACTTTCATAATATAGGACATAATATAGGACATCTGTAATTTTGTGTAAATTGACTTTTTTGAGTGATCAGTAATTCTGCTTTCACTGAAGTGCAGTTTACTTCAAGTATTGTACTACAATCTATTACAGTGATTTAACTCTGTATTCATTCACTATCACTGAAAAACCATTAAAGAACCTCTTCAGAAATGATGATCAACTGTTTGGACAGCATCATAGAAGAGAGAGAGATTTTTTTAGTGTTTGTCATTGGCACCTTTTACCTTTTAGTGACCACACACCATAAAAACATTTATTTTTCTATATTGTTTCACCACAAAAAGGAATGTTCAGTTACTTTCCAGGGTCTGCTTTCAGATGCTGACGAAGTCTATGAGTTGAGGTTGAAAGCTCGAGGGAAAAGCTAAATGAACCTTGTGTTAAGATGTTTTTGTACTTAATACGTTTCCAATAATTAACCTTCAGATTTTTATAAGTTGTCTGTAAATGAGCTAAATTTCTTTCTTTGCTCAAGTAATCAATTAACAGTTCCTTTCTTGAGCAGCTTACTGTTTTTCCATTCTTATTTATGTGACAACCTTTAAATAAATTGCACTCAACAGTGTTACAGGAATAATATTATTTTTTGGTACAAAATATGTCAATAACTTTAGTATCATTAACTTTAAGATTAGATCTGTTCACAGTCATGCTGTCCATAGTTTGAGCCCAACACCAAACCCTTTCTGACCCATGGTGACTGCTTTGTATATTTTCAGCTGCACCCAGTGTTGTCAGCACTCGCCCCCCCATGAACCTTTCACTTTCCCTTATCGATACATACGAGTCGTATTGATGAGAGCAGATCCCTCAGAATCGGACACCAACTGCCCACCAAATGGTCTCTGCAAACTAAAAAAAAAATGTTAATGGAAATGAGTTTGTCCTTTAAAACTGGGCCCTGCAATTACGAGGAAGTCATTGATAGGAGCAGGACAGCTGCTGAGTCAATGTCGATATTGATCCGGTGTCCATCACTTATTGTGGAGGGAGATCAAACCCCCTCCTGACCCCCTGTGGTCGTCCCCCTTCCTCCCTCTGTGAACCTTTATTCAGCAGCAGGACCGCAGCCCAGCTGTGATGTCCATGGGAACAAAAATACAAAGAGCTGATTCGATCACAGAGAAACGTTGCTCGCTGATAATCAGTAAAACTTAGAAAAAAATGAAAATAAAAAATAGGCTCTTAAGCTTAAAGGTTCAAACTACTTTATACTTAACGATTATAGGAAACACTGAATTTCAGCTGTGTGCTCTGCCTTTTGAGGGAAGTGCAGTTCATTTGTTTCCCTGAAACAAATTAAGAAAAAAAGTAGATACAAGTAGAAGAAATGATTTAACCTGTAGTGTGCATCATTTTCCCTGAACATTACTAGTTTTTAATTTGTTACTCAAGGCTGCTTTTGGTCAGATGACAAGAAAAGTGCAAAAGCGTGATTATTATGTTTGGAAAATCCCTGCTATGTTCCAGCAGATCTGTCTAAAAAGAGCAGGGATTGTTCTTTATCAGCTCTATCTGTGGCTGACTTGAAGAGTAATGATGCTACCAACTCTTCAAGGCCTTTTCAGGGGTTTTCCATGGTTTTTAATAATATACGGACTTGGTCATCAAAGCACCCTTTTTAAAAATGAGATGGTACATATGAAGTCGTTTATCCTAATAAACAAATCTGAACACAAAACTTTTATTGAAAATACACTGAAAATGTAAAATATACCAAAAATAGCTGCAGAGTTTGATCCAGTCAGTGCAAAAATGAATGAATAAATAAAAATCTAACCTCAGCCAACATCTGCTGCCACACTAACCTCTAACACAAACACACTCTCCTGCTTGTTATGTTTCCCGTTGCAGTACTTGTACAGTATTATATAACCCAATAAGTGACCACAGCCTCAGATTACATGGTGGGCACCTCTCTTACATAACGTGAGAAAGTGCGAGCCCAACCTCATTCATGGCCAGCAAGGCTCTCCCAAGGGTGTTTAATTAATCAAGAATTCAGTTTCGGCACCTGCCAATATGGCAGAGTTTGTGGGTGGAGTGATGTTCGGCCTGCTTGTGAACTGGGGTCAAGCTCTGAAGCCAGATCAATGGACTAAAAGTCATTATCAGGTTATGAATGTGTGTAGGTTTGTGGGTAAAGGGGAGCCAGCTTTCCCAGGACCCACTGCCATTGGCTGAAGGCTGTGTCTTCCTGCTACCACACAATGCCCATCCCCGCTGACCCCGGCAGTGTCCAAAAGGCCGGCCTGAATCCCGTGTGACCTCTTCACTGACCTCCGTGGAGCAAAGGGGGTTTTAGTGCCCCAATGGGGGGTTGTGGAGAAATTAGGACTGTGGCTCTTAAGCTGAGTCACACAAAAGGATTCGACTACAGAGATGTGGAGGAGTCCTCTTCACTCGCTGCTCTTGTTAACAAGATGAAGATGTTGTTGGTCAGCAAGCTCACAGATCTGTAAGTTACTGTGAAATAAGGCTTAGAATAAATCCCTCAAGAAAGAAAGACAGCAGAGAAGAATTCACAGAGAAAAGTCTGTCTTTCCTTGCCAATATGATTTGAAGTAAAGCAGATTTGTTCCTCAGATGCCAGATAAAAAGTTAGGTGACTCTTCAGGAAAGGAGGGTTTCATCTCCCCCAGCTGGAGGACTTCAGTACTACAAACACACACACATCTCTCCAAACCACAAAAACACGCTTAGATTACAGTGAGCTACTAAAAGAACAAAACAATACATTTGCATTAACAGATATTCTAAAATAACCACTACAGGTTTTCTCCACTGTCTTGGTGCATTTAGAGACAATCTTAGAAGAAGATGGAAGATTGTGTTCCGTCTTCTTCTAAGAGAAGATGGAACACAATCACCAAAACTGCATTTCCATTTGAAAAGCCATCGAATGCTCCAAAATATGCTCCACACTCTAATCTAAAACACATATAGCTGTTTAAAAATGAAATACTGCAACAAAACCGCTTAACATAACAAATCACAATAACAAACCTGCACTTATTTCATGAAGAGAAACAGAACTGAAATTAAAATGAATATAATATTTTAGCCTAATATCTGGTCTTTACTGCCGTTCACATCATTCTTACTCATATCACAACTACTATAATAGACTCTCTGTTCAGACACCTCAGATAGTAAAACAGTGAAATGTCACTGAGTAGGCAGAGTCGCTGATATTCTCAGCTTTGGAATCACACTTTTGCTGTTTCTCTGCAGTTTGCTGAAGCTCACAATGTCTAGTATGTGACTCACGCAGATATTCTCTCTACACACAGAATTCAAACACCTGTGGAAACACTAAATAAAGCACAGGTACTTTAAAATTATACCTAAATACAGTCGTTGAGTAAATGTGTTTAGCCTTCTTAAAGTGATTTCTCTGCACCGTAATTTCTCGTGCTTGTGTCTAGACCAGCCATTATTGATTATGAACAGGAGGATGAAATTTTCCAAATTGGTCCTCTCATCCACACACACTTTCAGCACCTCCTCCCCGCTCCTGGTCCTGAGCTGTGGTCATCTGTAACCTTTGACCCAGCTGACAGCAGGCCCGCTTGTGTCGAACACTCTGCAAATCATGTTAACTGTGATAGTGACACAACTCGTACCCGTTTAACATGCATGAGCTCTACATATACAAATCAGTGGTTTCTAAGTCTGTAATGTTGCTGTGCTGAGATATTAGGACTTTATGAGTATAATATATAAAATAATTGCAACTTTATCAACATTAATTTCATTTATGTTAGTATGACTGTGTTTTACTGTCAGCTGTAATCAGGATTAAAACAGAAATGCAAATCAGAAAACAAACAAACACTGCAACAGCTAAATAAGTAAAAACGTTAAGACATGAAGACACTGGATGACTGTTTTTATTTTTTTATTCTTCAAATATATTTATATTCAGTTTGGTGTGCTATAGGTCATCAAATTGGGATTTAACAGCTACAGTTCATTTTGCCCTTTAAACTGTTGTATATATGTTGCATTTATGCCGTTGTAATGCACTTATAGGTGTTATAACAACAAATTTTTGATATATCAGAAATGAAAAGTTGATCAGTTAATTATTCTTCAGTAGACAATAATACATATATAACAGTACTTCCATTCAGAGATCAGAACATCAATAAACACAATTAAATTCTACGACACATTACAAATGAAGGCCTTGGTATTTCATTTTAAATATAAGTGAAAGAAGAGAATGTGCTTATTTTCAGCAACGTTCACATGTAAACATTTAAACACATGTGCACTTGAAGCATAGGATCATGTTGTCAAAGAGTGATTTAAGGAGTCCGCAGGTGACAGATTGGCAAAGATTCAGGCAGCTCAGAAGTAAGACTCATCAATATTAACAAAGTGCTTCACTTTATAAAAGCATAAGTATAAAATTGTGTTGTCAGAGACAAGAACCAGCCCACAATATCTTCCTTTACCTGTAAACATGGCAGGTAGTGTAAACACATGTTTCACCAGTCAGAAAAGGATACAACTACTGCTTAAGTACAGTTACTTTCTTACAAAGGTATTATGAGTGATTACTCATTTTGAAAAACGATAATCTGTACACATTTTGACAACCAACAAAACAATTTTTAAAGTTGTACTCTTAAAAATAGAGCACTGTGTTGCAATTAGACACCCTTGATGAGTAGAGGAAAACAAAATGATGTCATTCATTGACAAAAGGCAACAAAACATAGTATTTAACACACTGTTAGCAAACTGTGTCAGTCTGGCTGGATTAGGTTTATGGAAAGCTAATCCTCAGGAGATATAATGTAAATATACATGTATTTATTCTTCTGGAACATAAGCACTCAGTGTTGAACTTTGAGTATGAGGAGCTAGTGATCATGAATAAATGTAGAGGTGCATCAATAACCTTTTTTTTTTTTTTTTTGCCATTTTGACAACTTTATGTATCTTTAACAGTTTTAACAACAAATGCTTTATCAGTTTTTAGAAGGCAACGCTATATTTGCATGTACATTTTGTAATGTAATATGTGAAAAATTCAAAAATCAAGTGATGTTCAATTATTATCTAATGTCAATATGTACAATTATGCATAACATTTCAACACAAACTAACACTGCATGCAGTTACGTCTTCGGATCTGTGGACTACACAGATACAAACTACAGTATAATTAGGTTAGCCTTTTACTGGTCCTGGTATTGGTACATCACTACCATAATGATTAACTGACACATTGATACAATCGGTTTAACTGTAGTCGCTCAAATTTGTATGTAACCTGCACATTTTCTGCAACAAATGCTTTTGAGGTCCATATATTTGGGATTTACTGCATCAGTGTTTCTAATACACCGGAATGAAATGGTAATATATAGAAAATTTAAATCACTAAAAATAGTTCCATGCTGTATATATTAAAACCTGTATTTTAAAAACATTTCCCTCTGGTTGAGTGAGTGTCATGTTTAAAGGCACAGTTGAACAGTAACATGTCAACAGGAGAGGAAGTTTTTCATCCTTATGTTAACTTCAACATAGTGTGTTTGATAATTCCAACCCCTGACGTGTACATGAAGGTGATCGGTTTCCAAGAGGAGCAACATAAATGTCTTCTGATGTGGAAAGCTGAGCATAAAATGATTCTGATTCAAACCAGATAAAACTAACGTTCTATAAGGTTAAATGTTTTTCTCATACACTGTACAGCTTGCATTCACATTAATTTCTCTAGTATCATTATTTCACAGAATCAAGTTCTTTAAATATTGAAGCATTTTAGCAGAACAAATAAGAGTGAATACACCTTTGAGCGACTTACAATACAAAAATCAAATAATAAGAGATCCTGTTTTGTAAACTTCAGAACACGTGGAGTAATACAAAAATACCTCTGTGACTCCAGGTTTAATGTCTGTTCTCCATGTGTGCCCCAACAGAGGACCAAAGCGAAGGTGCTGTAGCTGTCCTTCATCTGTCACACAGCTGGCAGGTTAAGACCCGAGTCTGACGCACAGCTTGTTTTTCCTCATCCACGTCACCACATCACGCTGCTCGGCTTTACTCTGACGGCAGTAAAGTCATTTGAGCTCATTTACCGCAAGCGCACTAATCCACCCCGTCGAAGCCTTGTGCATTCTCAATAGCAATGTGAAGTTTCTCCCTCAGTTCCTCAAAGGACTCGTAAGGAGGAAGGTCCAGCCGGTTGAAGCTTTAGGAGGAAAAGGTAAAGAGAAACAAGGTTAAAATTACATTCAAGCAAGATCTGCGATACATAGGTATTTGCAGGAATCAAAATCAGATTTTCTTGAAATAATGACATGTACCATTTAAGTTGAAGCAACAAAGTATGACGGTATCCTGCCACTAGAGGGCTTCCACCCACTGAGCACTATCACAGATTATCTTCTTTTTTTTTAACATCCACACAAAAAGTGCATTCTTGTTCAGTGTCACGTGGCAAACACAAGCTGCCGTGTCATTTCTCTGATCTCCTGAAGCCCCCAAACATATCTTCACGAGCAATATATTAATCTTGTGCACACATTGGGGGGTTTTGTTTTATCATAGCCACATTGCATTTACTTAATAATATCTGTGAATGTTCCTTAGAGCTTTTATAAAAGCTGGACTGAACTAAAATCTGCTCTTACTTCTAACCTCACTGCTAAACATAGGCAACAAATCAGAAGCAACCAGGGGCGATTGTAATCAATGTGCCTTTTTAAATGTTTACACTCACTTTGAATAATACCTAAACCAACTGTGTTCAATATTAAATAAAAGGAAAAAGAATGAGAGTGAAAAGCTCACCATGTGTGGGCTCGGGGAAGTTTATCACGTGTTCCCCACTGCTCGATGGTGAACAGCTGCGGCCCGTTAGACCCTGGAAAATAAAACCATTAAACATCAGACAACAAACAAACAACATGATTTCAACTGGAATTAATCTAAATATAAAAAGGCTCAAGCCACCTGTGAGCTGATAACAAGTGTATACAGTATAGAGAGCTGAATATGAGGAAAAGAACATCATTCATTTGGTCACAAAAGACACGGTGAAGATGAAAATATGTATTTGTTTAGTGGAGAATCAAAACTAAAACACAGACTTAATATTACACAACAACAAAGCAGCAAGTAGTAATAAAAATACAGTACGTTAACTCACCATAGAGTTCAGCAAAGCCGTTCATCGGGACCCTGGATGTTCCTGTCACAAACTGTAAGAGCCGGATTCGCTTCTCTGCATCCATCAGCAGCACTGTCTATAATAGCACAAACAGACGGCAGACAGCTAAGTAACTCATACGGAGCTCTTCTTACAGGCAAAAAATCACACACAGGTCCATGCCACAGCTCAAGTTTATTGGTTCCAGGTATGGAAAGTTGCCTTACTTTCCAAAACCACTGGATAACTACGTGGTTGGAGCAGTAGCTGTTCTTGTACTTGGTGTTTGCCTTCCAGTCATTCACATCCACATCTCCCAGACCACACATGAGCAGCTGTGCAGCAAAAGAAAGCAAGGAGACAGGTCATTAGTCGTCTTTCCAGGATCAGAATCTGTACGAGATCAACTGAAAACTCACCTCAAGCTCATTCTCGTCAAAGATCTTGATCAGATCTTGTGGTATCAACTCAAAGAATCCCTAAAACACAAAAATGTACCAGATGTTTATTTCTTTTTTCGTCTTTGGTAGCTGTACTGCGATTACAGCTTTAAAAAAAACCAAATAAACTGTTACCTCCTTGAAAGCAGTCATCTGCTTCTGTATTCTGTTCACAAACCTCCACTGCATCACATGACTGTCAAACACAAAACAGCAAATTAAGCATCAAACCACAATTTAGCATTTCAAAGATGATTTAAAAGAGGAATTTTTGAAGTGAGGAGCTCGGTTCTTTACTGGATGTATTCCTTCTTGTTTTCATTCGTGACAACGATCTCTGTGCCGCCCGGCTTCAGTTCATGCTGGTGAGTCTGAACAGGAGCGACGGGACACACTTAGTCAATTACACAGAAGGCAACTTGTCACATATTAAAAATTGGCACAAAGACAAGAGCAAACCTGTCCAAACAGCTCCTCGTCGATGGTGAACCTCAGATCCAAGTCTGTTGGATCATTCTCCAAAATCCACATCAAGGAGTTAAAATATTCACTGTCCTAAAAAGAAAAATGACTTTTAACAAAATGAATCCAGATAATCTGTCATTTAAACAAGTGTCCTCTAATTACTATGCTACTCACAACAGACTCCATGTCCTGGAGGGTGATCGGCTTCTGCAGCATCATCTTGTAGAACGGCCGAATGAAGAAAGCTTTGAAGAACAAAAAGATGTCAAGATCGCCACAGTGGCTGATGTGTTAAAACATCTGAATCTTTAATAAGCTGTACAAGATCAGGTACTCACCATCAAGGAGCTTGCCATGATACACGGCCATGCCTGCCACTCGGCCGATGAACTTGAAGTAGGACAGGTGGTCCTCATTGCATAGACCTGAGTTAGGGTTAATCTGCAGAGTGTAGTTGTCCCTGAAAAACAAATCAGTCATGAATAACACAAAGTGCCATTTCTAAGACCAGATTTCTCTTATCTGGCAGTTGTTTGACGTACTTTTAAATTGCCATTTTAATAAAAACAACTGTGTGAGTCTGTATTTTCACTGATGCTCATCTCAAGTGATGCAACCCAACTCATTTTCAGTTTCGCAATTACGCCATTTTCCGGACCATGTTTTGACAGTCAAAGACAAAATGTACCAAGTGCGTCTTTAAATATAGTGCGCTACTGTGTAAACAAAAACAATCTCTCCAACAACAAATATCACATGGACTCTGACGGCCTAAAATGAGCCGTAATTCAATACACAGATCTTCAGTGGTTCTCAACTGGTGGGTCGGGACCCAAAAGTGGGTCGCGAAGCCATTTTAAGAGGGTCGCAGAAGCATGCCCCCACCCCCAAAAAAGTTGTGGCATAAGGTCTTTTATTTTGAAGGACGTGTTTCTTATGACACAGTTTGCTTTCAATAGCAGGATATTTAGTGGTGGTGACACCAGTAGTTGCCCACTATTAACCTCTAGATTTGGCTCTGCCAGCTTATTGGAGAAATTTATACTAAAACGTGCCAAAAATGTACCAAGATGTGCTCAGAATCTGTCAAAATGGGCCAAATATGCACAAATCTTGGCAAAAGTGTCCAAATATACCAAAATGAGCAAAAAATAAGCCAAAATTTTCCGAAGCTGCATCAAAATGCGTTGAGACTACACCCAAATAAACCTTCATTTGTTAACAGGAACAGCAAACTTCAAAAATTTGGGTCGCGACGGTTATTAATAGAGACATAGTGGGTCCTGAGGCTGGACCAGTTGAGAACCACTGTTCTAGACCAGTACAGGGAAGCCTGGATGCAGAATATCGGAGTGTCTTTCATAGAATTTCTCTTCTTTTTTTTTTATTTCTGGCACAACCATGGCTAGAAGTAAAGAGAAGTCAAAAATGTCTTTTGTGCAGGGTAACATAGTTACAGTGGGATAAATCATAATTTTACAAAAATTGAAAAAGCCTAGAATCAACATGTACGAGTTTTCCAACTTCATACTGACACTACATACAATAAATATTTTACTACAGACACTTGTCATTTGTTTCCATACTTGTCTCCTATCTGCTCTGTTACAGAATTTGATGAGCACAAATGATTTATTTTTTTATTCTTAAATTAGACATGTACAGGGTTCCCACTCTTTCCCTGAAATTATTTTCCAGGACTTTTCCAGGACTTTTTCAGCCACTACAGACACAAGTTATAAAGTCATACACTAATACATTCCTGTCCCCCTCATTCTTTGGAAGTGTTCTTTACTACAGTTGTAACTTGCATTTACCCAGATTGTTTGTATGTTTATTACTCAGACATTTGATGTGCAGTCTATGGCTATAATTTATCTATGAAAAATTATAATAATACAATTTTCCCCTCAACCTCTTAAGCCCATATGGAGCCTAATATGGCTCCACTGGCCTACTGGAGAATTTAATGCAAATATGACCAAAAATGCCACAATGTACTCCAATTGTAACAAAATGTGCCCAGAAAATGACAGAATGAAGCCAAAATGTGCCCTTAATATGTCAAAATGTATCCTAATATGCCAAGATGTATCTTAATATGGCCAGGAAGTTCCAAAATGAACCTGAAATGAACCTTGGTATGCCAATATATACCTGAAATGTTCAAAAATGTGATCAGATTATGAAAAAACACACCCAAAATATGTCTGAGGACATATTCTCACACTCGCAGACCAATACTAGCGACACTTTTCAACTTACAGTTGCTATTGTTGTCTCTAGGCGCTAAGTCCTTAACGGGGTCTGAAAAGTCGCTAAATGTAGCAACAAAGTCAGTTGGAAGAACTGGGTTGCAGAACTGCTCTAAGCGGAAATGCAAATTTGATTGTCTGGTAGCATCACGTGGGGCGCCGCGCCAGCTAGAAGCAGAGAAGCGCTACGCCTTAATGTTACCCAGAAGAGTGACAACAGATATGCATGGGCATAACTTCTAACCCGTTTGCATTGGCAGGGGGAGGACAAATAATTTTCCAGGATAACTTAACCGTTTCCAGGACATTTGACTTTTTTTTCTCATTTTCCATATGTTTTCCATGACTGGAAAATTGGTCAATCATTTTCCAGGTTTTCCAGGACGCGTGGGAACCCTGATGTAAAATAAAGTATTTTTGAATAAATATCACAGTTTTAAGCTTAGATTTAGGTTATGTTTTCCATGACTGGAAAATGGCATGTCACAGATGAGTAGTTCAAGGAAATGTGAAACTCTAATGATTCTATTAGTTTTTACAGTTTCAGGCTATGACAAATGGTGTAATTGTTCTATTTTTTAAAAAGTAAAATGCCTTTCAAACCCAACAATGGGTGTTTCGAGGTTCAGGGGGTTAATACAGTAAATAAAAGCAATGGGAAATTTTCTTCTACATGTTAGTGGGCATTCAGTGCAGTGGATGCAGATCACTTGTGCTACATCTGATTAACTTTATCTTTCCAGCTAGGTGACATTGATCCAAGTCAACAACTCCGACGCCAAAAGAATCTGGTTTGGCAGAAAACAAGTAAAGCCGATAGTGTTTGAACTCACGTGGCAGAATACTCAAACAGTCCGTAGTACGGGTTGAACATTTCCTTGGACATGAGGAAGAACCACTCCCTGGCCAGGCCACCATAGTCCAGTCCTTTTTCTCCCTCAAACTCCACCCACAGTCGCGCTTTCAGCAGGTCTGCCTTCTTAACTGAGAGGATTCGTCGGTATGAGTCCTCCAGCACTGCATTTCGTCTCATCTTCATCTCAAAACGATTCGGGATGTCGGCCTACATTCGACAGATGCACGGTTGAGTTGTGTTTTGCACAGTCAGAAGTGTCAATCTAAGTCACCATTGCTCTTGAAAACACTCACCGGTTTCTTCAGCTTCTTTCTGAAGTAGTCATACTTCTGTTTGTAGTCTCTAGAGTAAGGCACTGCCTATAATCAACAGAGGACAGTGTTCAGTAACAAGAAATCAGTCTTAACCTTATAAAATACACTGTGGTTGATGACAAATATTATAAGAAGCCTTTCAGCTATAGAAGAACTGTTTTTATCTTCTGTTAATATCATGTTACTGAAGAATTAACTGTGAAATACAGTCGATACTCACTGGTCCAGTTATAGCTGAGTTCTGTAACCTGGGATCATCCCATTGTGTGGTCTTGGTGTCTGTGTAATAAATACATCAGAGGCCATTCATTTGCAAGGTAACATAATACATATTGCATGAGTCCAAGTTAGTTTAAAAATAAATAAAATGAAATAAATGTCATACGCACTGTGATCTATGTAGAATATCCTCCCATCAGAGTGGACCCTTTCTTCCCAACCAGGCTAGGAATAGAGAAAATATCAATTAGAATTCACAATAAGTTACTATTTATTCCAGTTGATTGTTACAGATTTTCTGTAACGGATGAATTTACCGGCAGAGGGCCGAGATCAGAAGGGTCGAGTGAGGCTCTCCTCCTCATTTGCACAGGGATCTTTAGCCTGGGATCTTCCTGTCAGAGGAAGACAAACAGGGTGTGTTTAGGTCAAAGAGGAAATGCTCACCCAAGGGATGGTGGTGACATACTACTGACTATTGTAAATTGTGTAAGTTGCCACCATGACACATACTTTTCTTGTTTTCTGAATAAGTTTAATCTTTCTAGAGAAAACCTTGGGAATTTCTGTTGACTTTGTTTAAATCAGTTTCAAGTGGCTATGGAGGAAACTGCATCCCTAAAAGAGCGTTCACCACTTGAACGTTAAGGCATAGTCGAAGGCCTTGCCTCGACTTTGCTCACCCAGGTAGTCGTCTTTGTGTTGTGGTCGATGAAAAAGGGTCTTCCACTGGGAGCACTACGAACCTCCCAACCGGCTGGCAAGAAGCCAGATTCATATGTTGGCACGGGGCTTGGAGTGCTCTGAGGAGACTCCTCGGGTGGTGCGGGTGGTGCAGGTGGTGCGGGTGGTGCAGGGGGTTGGGGCGGTGTCGGGCTTCGGGGTGCACTTGCACTGCTCGGTGCTGCAGCCTCTGAGGTTCTCTGTCCAACAAATAATACATCAGTAATGTTTTAGATCTGTAAGAGATGCACTGATTGGGAAAATGAAGAGTGCAGAGCTGTTTAAGGGTTTTAAACTGAATGAATGAGGGCAACAAAGTTGCCATTAAAAGTGTCAGTATGCATCAGTATCAATATAAAAGCCCACTGTGTACCTGAATGAGTGGTCGTGTCCATGTTGTGGTTCGGGTGTTGTGGTTGATGTAGTAGCGTCTTCCTTTACTGTCCCTCTTCTCCTCCCAGCCCGGAGGCAACCCAGTTGTGGTTGGAAGCAGCTTTGGAAGGAGATAAAAAATTTAAAGTGGCTGATACTGAAAACTTCAAGCTCCATAGTCAAGTAGCATGATACCCAACAGAGAAGAATACAACCTGACTCAAACTATTTCCTAATTTCCACACCATGTGACAATTAAAGACCCGTGCATGCATGACCACTGCACACTGAAGCAGCAACCTTCTGATGTAAGACAGGTTTGCTAAAACTTAGGGAGGCATGATTTCAACAGAGGGCGAAATACCCACCACAGGATTAACAGGACGTTCCTCTCCGCCTGAAGCCGGGGCACTTCCTCTGCGACTGGAATGGCTTGAATTACTAGCATGATCCTGCAGGAGAGGGGAAGGAGGACAGCATAGATCACTTGGCTGTTAATGTGTGCATATTTTCCACCTTCTCTGCCTCCTCAAAGGAAGCTCATACTTCACATTAATCTGATTATGAGTCTCTTCCTCTGACTTACAGTAACCGGAACCTCATGCCGCACAGAAAATGACTCACCGTCTGGGAGGCGCGCTGCTCGCCAGCTGTGGCCCCTGAAATGTGCACATTTCTCAGCTCATCACAGAACGGGTAGAAGTCTGCAGGCACCTGAGGTGGAGGTGATGTGATCTGGTTGTTACTGTGGTACAAGGTGGATTCGTCCTCCGTTATGATCTCCCAGCTCTAGAAGAACAGAAGAACAGAGAGAAAGGACTAGATTAGATTCAAACAACGACAGCTCTGGCATTAAGTTTGGGACGTATTTATTTACATATACAGTGTACGCCACTGTGAGTTTTCTTTTATACTAAATATTCACGTTAGTATGCTTAAAGTTAATAAAAGTGGATTTCTACAACTACTTATTTAACCCCTCGGAGGACAAGCCAGAGCTACACTGCTACAATCACCACTGCAAACACCTGGCGTCAACATGGCGTCTGCATAGGTTTTACATCTGCATAGACTTCTTCCACCCTATTTTTGAAAAACAGTGTTGTGGACAGGGTCAGTTACATTTTTAATCCGGCATTAATTCGAATTTTTTCCCCATTCTGCGCAGGGCAAACTAACTGCTAGCACACCACAGTGACATATTAACACGTATCAAGTGGATATGGCAACCTTATTAACAAGGAGGTGACTATTTACACACCCAGCAGACATGGAGCAAGATTAGTTTTCATTTGGAGTTGTGTTTCAAACCACCTTATAAAGTCCAATATTCACTCTCCTCTCTTCCCCCACTCTGTTTTTGGTATCTACTACCTCCTGAGGCAAACATCTGGCTTTTTACCCACTCATTGTTTCCACTATGTTCATCAGCTTGCCACTAACTGTGTGTGTCTGGTGTTTGGTGCTGAGCAAATACTGCAGAGTTGGGTTTTAGAGCTTATTCAATGAAAAGCCGCAGCTGGAAACAACTATATGTGAGCAGTGAGAGTGAACTACAACGGTAAAGCAAACAATGGGCTGATGAATAGCACTGTACAGCTGAAATTCTCGCTGTCATCTTCAAACTTTTTACCAGGCGTCCTGATATATTTTTTCCTGAAAGGAAATTAATTTTTACAACTTTTAAAACCAGCACTGATTCTCCTAAAGAAAATGGAAAGGTACAGGTAGGTCTCAATGGAAAACAGTAACACAGAACATGTGTTACCTCTGGAGACTCCCGTGTGTTGTTCTCATCGTGGTCTGAGATCTGTCTGCGTGTAATGAAAGCATGCTCCACATCCATATTATTGTTCTGTCTTCTTCGAATTTCCAAATCAGGATCCCTGATTAGGGGAGACATGGGCACACATGTACTCTCACACATCAGAAATACACAAACACAGAAATAATGTGAGTTTGCTCAGGAGATGTGAGCTGTCTTACTGTATTGAGGGTCGTTGCCACTGTGTGGTTCTGGTTTCATGATTGACAAAGTAGATTCTTCCCAGGTTGTCCTGCCGCTCCTCCCAGCCAGGGGGCAGAGGAGGCAGCAGCTGGCTTTCTCTGGGACCTGACATGTCCTGAGTCTCCAGAAGCTCCCAGGGTCCAGACTGCACAACATAAAGACAATGTTTTAAGAGGCGGGACATGCTGGATGGTGACAATATCCATTGCCAGCTGTTTATGTGCACATGCGGAAGAAAAGAAAATCCACTGGACGGGACAAAAGTTCTGAGTTGGTTAAAATGTGTCGGAAGAAATCATTTGCACATGTGATAAAAGCCATGGACAAATAAAAGATTATAACAGTGGACTCCTGGACTTTGTATTTTCAATATTTGAAGACACAAAACACACTCTAAGGAAACTTATATTACTGCTGTGACAATGCCAAGATCATACTTGACTTTTCAATGCGGCCTTTGAAATCAAAATAACCCACGATTAGTAGACATACAATTGTTCTAATTCTCTTAAGATTTCAGTGAAGACTTAATTCTATAAACGTATTTATATACTTTGCATGGAAACTTGGGGAGATAGTTATTGTCCAGTTAAATGTATTTGTGTGTGCTATTATACTGATCATTCTATGCGCTGTAACAAAGTACATAGAGAAAATTCAAAAAGATGTAAAACTGTATTGTTTTTCAGGATGCCCATGCTTATGACGTCAAAGCTTCAAATATATATTAGAACACATACAACAGTGATAAAAACTCAAAATGACTGAACACTAAAATCTATGAAATGTTTTTATTGATGTTCTATAAAGTTAATGTGAGGCCCTCAAGCAGCCCTGACTGACCTCAGGCTGAGGCTTATCTATTTCAAACAAAAGAGGGATCACTGCGTATTCCAATTTACCGTAAGAGTATGCGTGAAATTAATCATTGACTTACATCTGTGTCCTCACTCTGATCAGTCGTTTCCTCCTCTGAACCTGAGTTTTTTGGCAGGAAAGTCATTTTGAGACGCAGGTGACCTTTGACTCTTGACTTGTGGCTGTGTGACAATGAGAAACAAAATGACTGTTTTGAAGATGGAAGAATTATTATTCCTAGGATTGTTTAAAAATAAAAATGTGAAATGTGTCTTTTTCTATTCTCCTGACAATAAATGCAACAACATATGAAACAATGGGATGGAAAACAGGGAAATACGAAAGATAAAATAACCATGAAATCATGCCAACCTCCGTGGGTGAAGCAGAAAATCCCTGAATGTGTATGGCCTTTCTGTATTAGGATTTTCTGTCTGGAAAAAAAAACATATAAAAGGAAATCTTTAATTCTTCACACTTTTACAGCTGTGTGATTAAACCTGTTGCTCGACATGTCATCATAACACACACACAGTATATTTTAAGATAGCATTACATAAAATGATGGTGACAGTGTGCAATGAGGGCTAATTTGTGGGTGTTGTATTTATAATCAAACAAAAGCGGGAAGGTAGCATAAACATGACAGACTGTGTTTCCAAAACTGTAGACAACGATGTGGAACAGACACTAGAATGAGGGTGCGTGTGTTTCCATTTGCATGGTGGCATGGGCGAGATTGAGGTTGAGAGTTCGGTAAAAGCTACTGTAAAAACATTCAGCTCATGTGATCTTAAACAAGTCAGAGACATGAGTATAAAAAGGTAATCAGATCTGCTGCAAACAAGGACTCACCGGTATCTGATTTAAGGGGACATCCACCTGTCCGAGAAAGTCATCACGTGTCTGAGAAGAAGAAAGAGAATCATACAGACGTCAGAATTGCCAATTTTATCTCCTCCTACGCACAGATATATAAAGGACAGGCCTAAACATGTTCTGTTACTCAGCTGTCTTTAGAGAAGGCAGAGCCACTGTAACATGCCAATAGAAGTGTACATTGCGTCTGTGTTACTCACTCTAAGGTGGTGCGTTTCCTGTCACGTCTCTATTATATCAAGACTTTTTCTACAGAGGTAACTCCCTCTAACAAACCATCATTGGATTAAACAGAAAACACTTCTAGTCCTCATCACAAACTGAGTCTAGTTCGAATCGAATTGATAGTTCAGGCTCAAAAACGTAATACGTAACGTAACTTGGACAGTAGATACCCCAGAGGTATTAGAAAGGGAAAAGAAACCTGAAAGATGCTAATTAGAGGCCAGATGCTACCATCTCCTCCTTTCACCAAGATTACTATTTTTGTATACAATCTCTAATGTAACTGAGTATAATAAACAAAAACTAAGACAAACAAATTTGAGAGGTGGTTATTTGGTTGAGAGTATGATTTTACACAAGCATTGGGAGGTGGACTGTAGCTTCCCTAATCAATCAGTATTTAGAAACAGTACTGGTACTTTCTGTGCCATTTGTTCATTGGTTAAAATTTTTTATTTTTTTTTCTTAACTTTAATTGGTTGGGCAAGACGCTCATGTAGGTGGACCCACTCCTGCCCATCACAGGCCTGGGCACAAACACTGCACTATTTCCCTATTTTAAACAGTCATTTGACTTTGATGAATTTTTGAATATATGTAGTGTAATGCAGACAGAAATGTGGTTATTAGGCCTCACTGATTGGCTGCTCTGTGTTATTGCGAGGGGCCAGGATCAAAATAATGTAGCATTTGTCAGATAAAATGTTTTTGCTTTGACACATTCACTGCATGCCTTCACTGCAGCCGCACCAGTCTCGAAAGCAGAAGGCTGAAGGCAAACACACAGCACAGCAAGAGCCAGCTCTGGGACTAAATTAACACCCAGGCCGGGTCAAACTGTCTCTCAGCGGCACAGAGTGTTTACGTGTGCAAATATAGATGGAGGCCTCCTTCGTCCTGCCCTTGCACTTCTAACAGTGCAGCCAAGACAAACAGATAAATCCAGGTTAAAAGAAAGTCTACATGTACATCAGCATCAACCTCACTGAACAATTACTTTTCATACAATTTATTTATCTTACCTATGTACAATTTAAAAATTTTAACTACAATGTAGGGACCCTTTTGAATCCTAATGCTCTTTAGGTCACTCAGGTCTCACAGGCATGTTTGCTGTTGTTGTTCTTTGGGCAAGCTTTACATATACAATAAAAAAGAGCATGTTATGACAGAGCGAAGCCATCGAAAACTCTCATGCTTGAGGAGATGTCAGTGCTCCATGTCACCAGTACCAGCTGTATTTATTTACACTCCACAGTCCAGAGGATATTAGGTTAGAATTTGTATATCTGTTGTTTACATATGGCCTCTACAAAAACCAGTGGCTGGAGTTACTACATTATACACAGTAGTTGAATACTGAACAATGTATTTATGTTTACAGGAGTTAATGTGAAGAGAGAGGGACATAACGAGTTCATTAAATATAAGCAAATGAAAAACCGTCATGTCTAGAGACTAAGACATTGAACTGAAAAAAAAAATCCTAAACTTCAGTGTCCTGTCCCACAATATGTAATCTCAATTTCTGGCTATGATTTAATTTATCTCGATAAATCCAGTACATACACTATCTAACAAGTCTCCACTGTTAATGTTCAGAGAATCTGTTCTTATCTTAACATCCTTTGCTTGCTGGTATTTAAAAAAAATGACAGTGATGAATTACAATATACACACACCACCTAAAAGCCTAACAATACCTGCTTTGTGTCACATTCACAAAAAGACTTGCACAATATTAAGGCTTACACTTAACCCAGAATATGCTGACCGCTAAATCTGTAGCTCTCAGCAATATGTATGAGAAACAATATTAAGTTACCCTTTATACGAGTCTGCTCAGACGTTCAAAAGCTGAACTATACTGTTGAAGACGCATTGGATAACTGATCCCTGTGTCAAAAAAAAAATCTGCATACCACAAACAATGATGAATACACAATTCAAAACTGATGCTGAAGGTTTTTGCAGCTGGTTTGAAAAATTGAGTTTGTCACTGATACTGTTATATCCTTAACCAACAGATTATGAAATGAAACCACCTCTTTCCTTGGAAACTTACTAATTGACGTGAGGCTGAGCTTAACAAAGGGGAACTGTATGCTTTGACACATGAAAAGATCACCCCAGATAAAAAAAAATAATGACAGACAAATGTCTTTTCACAGCATCCCTGGAGGTTCATGTGACACTAAATGCAACTCAGTTTAGCAGGTGGATTTAGGCAGTGCTGACCACATACTGCATGAGGTTGTGGCAAACAGCTACAGACACATGTTTGGGCATCAGCGGAGCAAGCTCAGTGATATCTATCTCAGCTCTGCAACGACAAACTACTTATGACAGGTGGACAGCAGCTTGTGAAAAATAAACTTCAGAAAAGCTCCTTGGATAAAGTGATTGGAGCAGGCAAACTAACTAAATTTGAGCTGTCACAGGTGTAAGGATGACATTTCACTGCCAAGTGCCAAGTCAAACCTGTAAATTAAAATGTTTTTGTTTCAAAGACATGAAAGAATTTGCTTTTGCTGCAAGAAACAGCCACATTATGTCTAATGTTCTGCACTGTTCATATGTTATGCCGCCAAATAATGTACAAAGTTAATTTATTTTAACTCTAAAAGGAAGAAATGTGTCACATTTTTCCTGCCCCTTGGCTGTAATCCAGTCTTTAAACCTTTCAGGCATGTGGGAAGAAAAGACACTTTACCGGACTGTTCCTATAATAAGGAAGTGATCTCTCTACAGGTCATGTTGTCATCTCTGAATGATTGTAAAGGAGTTTGAACTTGAACTAGGAAATACAGCGTTCAAACACCAACACAAACACTGTGGCAGCTGCTTAAAACTTAAAACATTATCTGGATGGCATGTATGTTCAGCGAGATAATTATAAAACTTTCGGTCCTATAAAAGTCATGGTATTCGTTAGGTTTGTACATTTACTCTACATCATGCCTACTCATTTAACTATTTATAATCCTCCTTACCTGTCGAAGGATTTTATACAAAATAAAGTTACGACTTGGAATTATTCAAAATACAGCAGAAAAAGAATCTGGCTCATGTTTTGCTTCCTTGTTTTCCTTCCATTATACTGAAACAGCTGGTTGTTCATTAACTTATGTGATGAGGAATATGTGGTTATGAGGAAGCTGCAGATAAGAATCCACCACAGCCAACTGAACTGAATCACAACCGACACATTCAGCTACATGACTGAAGCAGTATTTGCAAAGAAATGCTGTGTGAAGTTAGAGCAAAACATGTAACATAGGTTCACAGACAGTCGGGTGTTAATCTTGCAAAATCATTATGCAGCAAAAAGTTATAGTTGATTATTTTTCAAGTACATATATTAATTACCGCTGTTGGACTGATTGTAGGCATGAGGTGAGTGTTTTCAATGTTGCTATAAAAACAAAGTCAGTTATGAATGCAAAGCTCATTTAGCTATTTTAGTCAACAAAATCAAAAAAGTCAGTTTCTAGTGGTACATGTAAGACCTTTACATGTTTCATTTCATTCACATGTTTCTTTATTTGAATTATGAAATCTATTTCTGGATAAGTGCCTTACAGATTGTAACTCACACTGTTGTTGAGCGGAAACAGTCAAAATGTAAACAAAGGTGTGTAACTGACTTCTGAGAAGGACATCAGCGATGTGACACCAGATTAAATATGCATGAAGCGCAAAATAAATATACTTGATTTTTACTTGCTTTCATTAGCCACCAGTGGCATTTTAGAGACATTTTAAAGTATGAAAATACACGCTAGATTTACAAAAGCTAATTTAGACCTTTAAAAGCAAATGAACAGGCTAATTACTGGAGGAGACGGTCTTACTTGACAACCTGCTAAATGCAGGGATAGACTGACACCTGATATTTCACAAACACTGCCTGGCAGGGGGACCCACAGGGAAGGTAACACACCACCCGTTTACTGGGAAAGGCTCACGCTCTCATTCTGACTACATTACATTACCCCCACCACAGACACACACACCATGTCCACAGATGGCTGGCATGACTGTGCGCTGCTCTAGTATCATGCTGTTAAATTTGAATCCACGGGACTGGGCAGAGCTACAGCCCACCAGACTATCTGGAGTCAGAGGGAATATTTCAGAGGCACTTTATTTATATCAGCAAGGGGCACTGCTTTTCCCACCACTAAAATTAGCCCGGGTAAATACTTAAGTCGATTACTCATGGTGCTAACAGAATAATAAAAATGGAGAAGTATTCTAAAGTTGAATTCACACACCATCGAACAGACCCAAGAGATGAAAGGCAACCTTTTTTTTCATATTTGCACATTTCTTGGAAACTCATATGCAGATGGATTTACTGTAATGTAACCGAATACCTCTGAATGTTTGTCCACATTGGGCTTGTTAATTGCATGACTTAGCTGTAGCGATCTTCTCAGTTACTGAATGTCGCTCTGTCTTGTGGGAAGCCTAATGGCTGACCCTGAGTAAACTGAGTTTTAAAGATTTGAATGGCAATAGCAGTGAAGGAGAGCTGTATTATCAAGGCATATACTTGCTGAAAAATATGTAGACCTGCACATTCTCTTTAATGTGACTAACTTGGCTACAATAAGCCAAAGATGCAAAATTTAGCATAAGGTCAATGTTCATGTATTAAGTCCACCTTTCATTATATTTTGTACATGACAGCAGAGGTCAGAGTGCTGTCTGCTGAGCAGTCAACCCAAAGCAGTGTGGAATCTACTTGAACCAGTTCAACAACATTATAGGCAAATCCACAGTGTCCTGTCACAGGGCCATTGTGTGTCAGGTATCTTGAAAAAATGCTCAGAGAGCTGCTAGCCTCTCAAAACACTGTGAAGTTTCAGGCATTTTAGTTCATTCTTAATAGCCAGAGAGTATCACCTAATTCTAGTAAACTCAACTCAGCACTCACCTTGGTGTTTTGACCTGGGCTCTTTGATGTATTATTCCCTTTGTGGCTTGTGTTAACGTCAGTGACAGAACTAGGCAATTTAGCCGGGCAGCCAGGGGACACATGAATATGCACATGGGGAGAGCAAGGGCTGCTGAGTTTTGGGTTTGAAACATGACATGAAATTCCAGTGTTAGCGTAGGGCACCTCCAGGGAAAAGCTCCTTTGTATGGCACGGTGACAGTGATTTTCCTCAGGCCTTTCTTGGCTTTTTTCTGGTGAACAGACCTTATGGTTTTTCTCTGATGGTTTGGTTGAGGAAAACAAACAAGCAGAGGTACTACGATACAGTTTTTTGTGAGCGTCGTGTTCACCCTCAGGGTGTGGAGCTGGGTAATGAGTCTCAGGGTATTCCACATTGACTGTAGCCGTGGTTGTAGCTCCCTTCCCCGATATCATTGGTCTCTGGTGGGCAAAGTGCAGCAATACGCTGCTAGAGTGATGATTTGATCTGTCTACAGCTGATGACAGTTCCATCACTTTACTCCTGTCCTCCATTTTGCCTTTTGGTTCATCCTGTAAAGGAATATTGAATTGCACCATGTGTTTCGTGTCCCTGAACTCAGTTGAACAGCTTCCTTTTGGGTGACGAAGACCACTTGCAGCCATGGTGGTGGACCCTTTGCAAGTCACCTCCTCATCGTCTTGTGAGTATTCACTGGCAGATGTCTGAAGAGATGACTGATTAGACCCCCTTGGTGGTGGGAGAGCAGGCAGAGCCACTGGACTTACTGGGGAAGCAGGTGGGGTGCTGCAGGGGCTCTTTGGAAATATAACCAAGGAGGAGCACCGTCTCAATGGGACCTTGGACTTGCAGCAGAGTACACTCCTCTCCTGGGTGGTCCTGTGCTTTTCTGGAGCCTCTGGCTCAAAGATGCTGTTGCTGCTACAGTACCCGGCATCGCTGGCCATGCTGCTGCTGCACGAGCCTCCGTCAGAGCCAGTACCTGCTCCTCCTTCACTAACCACCGCGTCTCCATCCTCTATACTTCCATTCAGCTCTCCGCTGAGCTTTCCACAGGGCTGCAGCGAGATCTGCAGTATGCTCTTCTTATTACATCCTCCAGTGTTAACCCTGGGAATAAATACTGAAGAGTAGCGACTACTACCGTAGTCTGGTGACAGAGGAGTCACCTTCAAGTGGACAGAATTGTGCGCCAGACTCTCTGCGGGGCTATGAGCTGACACACTGACTCCACTCTCCTCACCATGGCTGCTGAGGCTTTCTGACAGAGGGTCCGTGTTGCTTCTCCTTGACGCGAAATGCAAGCGGAGACGACGTGCCATCCGTTTAACTCTGTAATCCCTGCAGCGCCGGTGAGAGCTGCATGATCAAACTTGCTGGTTGGAAGAAAGGAGAGCAAAGCAACTGCACCGAACTCCGCTCTGTGATCACAATCATTAGTGGCTGTACATAGCCAAAATAGCTCTGGTGACAACCTACATTCCTATCCAGGCTGATCTCAGCTTTTAGTCAGAGGAGGTCACCGGTTCTGTTTGGAGACATGACCCAAACATACGACCTTTGAAACTAGAGCAATCCCCCAGGTTAGCCCCTTCCCGAAGCTTAAACACTATACGGAAAACAAAACTACACTATAATTTAAAAGAACAGATCTTTAACTGCTGATCTGCTTTACAACCTTAGTTTAGTGCTGGTAAACTGTACCTCCTGAGATCCAGGCAGATTAATATCTAACACCTTGTGTCTTCCGCAGCCACCTCACTCCTGTTTACCCCTCAGGAAAAGAAACAACATGGTAGTCCTTCCTGCTGCATCTTAGACTGAAGCTCTGGTAAACTGTTACATCTGCTTCGGGCAACTCACTCAAGACTCTACTTCCTGCTGCAGCTATGCTTCTAATGTTTCTGCTGCTCTGTGCCCCCACAAATATTTTTACCCACTGCTATTGAATTACAAGAGAGAATCAAAGAGAATGACTTTCAACATAATTCTGTGTGAAACTGAGGACTAGGTTGCAAAATTGCATGGTACATAATAAAAACACCACAACCTGTGAAAATTTGCAGGGAGGTGATTTGAAACTCTAAAAGGCAACAGAATTATTTAATGCAAAAATACAACTAAAGTCATAAAATATTCTAAAAAAAATGCCAAATTTGCTAAACACCTCATTCAGGGATCAAGTAATCTGTGACAAATGTTCCACTTGCCTACAAGAAGATGATACAACAACATAAGAAAGGAGAAAGAAGTGTGATTGCTGTGACATTACAGTGACATGATACTTGTTATTTGACACCTCATGTAACAGTCAGTGCTGCTCTGATTTCCTCTCCATGGCTGTTGACAGTCCTATTTATTAATGGCAGCCTATTGTGAGCCAGGCTGGCCTATTTCAGGGCATTACTCTGCTTCCAAATCAGTTTCAGTATAATGTTTAATAGTAAGAGGCGCAGCCAGGATAACGACATGATTCACTTACTGCTGCTGCAGTGGAACTCATCACCTATTTTTTTTAAACCAACACGACAAACTGCCAGGAAACCTCGTGATTGGTCATTAATCACTCCCCTGGCCAAAAGTGGGTCTAATTGACAGTGATGGTCGTGTGTAGGCAGTGAGATAAGATTGGTGACGCACGCTGTGCATTTATTCCACGTCATACAGTATGCTGTAATCTTCCAATAATAAAGCACTGCTGCCTGTCATAAACACATTAATTTAGCGTTGAAACAATCATGCTCAAAAGCATGAAGGACAAGCTATATTTACTAAACTGTTCAGAGAACGTGTCTGAGGTGTCGTCATTACAAACTGGGTCAGTGGGGTGTGGTTAGAGTAGAGGACAAGGGGATGGCCCTGTCAATCAGCTGGTGCAGCTGTAATGTATTGGGCTAAACTGTATTTGTTCACCTTTTCACAAGCTACAACCAACTTCACCACAACCTGAGGAGCAAAACAAATCAGCCATGTCTACTCTGAAGGCAGCTATCAGGGAGATACAGTCAGCCGAATTGATAAGGGTGTATGCAAAGTACTGGAGGTACTGTGGATGTCGAGTTTCCTAACATTTATATGTAAATGCAAGGGCTACACTATATTGGAAAAAAAAATGACATTGTGATGTTCATTTTCTACGACATGTATTGCAATATGATAAGATACCAAAGTTTTCACCAGAAGACTTAAATCAACCACTCTAGAATGAGCTGGTGATTCTATGGGGGAGTGCATCTGCTTAGAAAATAAAAAAACTATTTAAAAAGCTGTAAAGGTTGTTTGGAAAATTTCACATATGGTGTAACACTGACAAAGACATCCAAAATAGTTTTGGATGGCATTCAGATCATAGTCTGCTCTCATCATACAGAGCTCAGTGGTGCTGATTTACATGGACAAACAAATAAGTCATGTTGCTTCATATAAAGCAAGACGCTGCTGACAGAGCACATGTTTTTGGTCTGCATCATCCTTTATGTAGCTAAAATATTCCAATACAACAGATGTTGTGTTTCCTTTTGCAACTAAATCTTCCTTCTTAGTGTCCTTTGCTCATTTCTCTGTGCACACGTGGAGCCCGCATGTCAACAAGCTCTACATATTAAAGATATATTAAATCAAAGTAAATAATGTTTTTTCAGACAAACTTCTCTGGTTAATTAGTCGTGGAAATTCTGTCTTGTTGTCTCAAGCAACAAAAAAAAAGTTATAGCATTATGTGTTTGGGTTAATTTTCATTGCACTTTGTGTGATGTGACTATTGTCCGTGTGCACGTCATGATGCTGAAACAATACACACTCTGCCTGTAGTAAACACAACTGACACAGTTCATAAGAGTTTATCTCATCCAGGCTGTGTCTTACATTTTTTCCTATTAACTGTATTTGAGGTATATGTGATTTTATTTTAGTGTCTGAATGTGTGTACATTACATACATATATTACATATAATACCCTCAATAATTCCAAAAGAAAAATTCCATACTTCCCACAATACAATGCATCACATTCGATAGACATAAGTCAATGGTCAAGGGATACGTAAACAAAAACAACTTGTAGAATAATGAATAAGTTGTCATTTTTTAGATCTGCGTCCAAGAAAATACTGACAAGCATCTTTCATCTACTTTTCAAATGGAAAATTGTCTATAGGTGCTGTATTAGATCCGTTTCGTGTTTGTTGATTTGTGACAATCTGAACCTAACATGTTGCTAATTTCAGTCTATGTACCTGTCCTGAATCTGACACATCAATCTATAGTTTTATGAATCCTTCTTGTTGCCTTCTGGACTAACACTTTAGGTTTGGTCTAATTCTAAACCACTAGGACTGGAGGACAAGGTTTTTTAACCTATAGTAAAGTAGGGCTTCTTCTTGTCTCTTCAGCCTTCAAGTCTGGAAACAATTAATTCTTTCTGAACCGTTTGTGCAGTCGGTTGCAAAACAGCCTTTATCAGGGTATCCCTGTTTTTTCCTCATGTTAATTCATGATGGCAATTAATTCAAGAGGGCGGTGACCATGGAAACTTCTGAATACTGTTATTGTCATGTGCGTTCCCTCTATTCATGCTGTCTCTGGAAGTGAGACGAGGCCTGTTAAAGAGACATCATCATGCAAGTATGCGACACTCTTTAAAAAACAACTTCATTTTTACTTCTCGAAAATGTTATCAACAGGTGTCTGTGAGTCTTTGAAGACTCCCACTGGTGGTGAAACAGCTTGAAACCAGGAATATCAACACTGTTGGTAGATTAGACTGTGGGGTCTCCTTCACCTTTCTTTAGTGAAACTGGCTTGATGATGGTGTTAGAGGTGAAGTCATAGGGTTTCAAAATAATAAGTGAAAAAAAAAAATCAAGATTCATCGTAAATAATAGAAATAGCTTTCAAGATGCACAAAATGCTGATCAAAAAAAATCTCATGATGCCACTACAAGAAATAGTGGATCAGTAAATGAGTAGAATTTATTACTGGGGAACAATTATCATCCACTGAACGAAAGTGATCGACCAAAAGAGGTAGTTTTATTCTCACACTCTGTTGCTAGCTTGTTCAAAAATCAAAAGTTCACTGTATTCTCTGCTCAGTTTTCAGCATGTCAGAGCATTAGTGAAACACAAATACCCAGAAATACACTCATAGCACTGACACACCCTCCAACCTTCTACGAAACTTCTACCTGGAACATGACTAGGCAAACCCGAGTCAGTCACACCCAATTTTATTGTACCATGTGACTTAACCTGTGACATAGAGACACGTTCTAGAAACATTCAACCAAACAAACATTACAGAGCAAAGGAGGAGCTGAGTTCATGTAGACGATAGGTGCTTGTGCTGTGTATGTGTAGACTTTTTATAATTTTATAGATTTTTTATTATGACCTAATGAGTCAAAGCTTGCACAATCTTGGAAAACTGTTAATGTTGTACTTCTATGTCAATGAACTGAGAAAAATACAGAATTACAAAGCAGCACAAGGGAATTACAATAATCAGGAATGCATCAGCTGAGAGGGTCAAAGCAATCCCATGATTTTGTTTTCACAGCACAGTATTAATAGTTCTGTGCAGAGACACATTGTGCATAAACTACTGCATCTTTCTCTTAAAATAAACAAACTGCTGTCGAGCACATGGCTGTGCTCTGACTTGTTCTTCTAGGAACCTAATTTGCTGCCTCTTGTTAAACATCACTTTACCAGTAGGACAGGTTGATGAAGCAGCGATTAGCTCTGGTGGGAAGTTTGCAAGTTGTAATGAGGCCCAACTCATTACAACTGCCAACAACAAGACACATGTCTAAATACTAACACAACAAGTGCAAAGCAGCTCAATAAAACTGAACAAATGCAAAATGCTTGTTCGTTCCAGTACAGAGACTTACAAGTTTTGTTTGCATAAAAAACTTAAGACAAAGACAAGTGTTTATATTTGCCATTGTATGTGAAATATGCAGTAGAAAATCCATCAGGTAAAACTAATCAAAGGCTGGGCTGAACGTGGTACTGAATGTGTCGCTTACAGCTAATTTACAATTTTTTTCCCCAAATGATTAAATTGTGGTTTAATCCCCATAAATCTGGTGTGTATGGGTGTAAGAGAAGAAGATGCATTGTTAATTACCTACATTTAATATTCAGTTAAACTGTAGGGGGTAAGGTGATGTTTGGTGTGGTCAAACTTTGCTCGGCTGTGTTTACATTACATTTAGATACAGACAGTTAGCAGCTAGTCTCAGACAGCAGTAGCCTGCTCATGTGTCCCAGGACCTGCTGTGCATCAGACCAGTATGGAAACTGGGTCAGCAGTTCAGCTGATATCCTCCGACAACCAGGCACTCCTCAGATCTTTAACGTTACTGTGCACCAGCAGCGTAATCAATAAGAGAACACTTGACACTGGCATTTAGACTCACATGATTCTCCTATCACATGACTCAACCTTCAAGCACACACTTGTATATATGGGTTTCCTTGTGAATGTATACATATGGTACATGTATTAGAGCTGAAACTAATGATTATTTTCACTGTAGTTTCATCTGACCATTATTTTCTCTATTAATCGATTAGTTGTTTAGAAAAATGTTGAATAGTGTTTCCCAAAGCCCAAGATGATGTTCTCTAATGTCCTGTTTTGTCCACGACTCAGATATTTACATATCTACAAATGTTTTGTTATTCACATATAGGAAGCTGGAATCAGAGATTTTGGACGTTTTTTCTTTTTTTTTTAAAAACCCTCAAACCAATTAATCTATTATCACAATAGTTGGCAATTAGCTTACATATAAAATTAGCTTAAATATAAATGAGTGCAGCCATTAACTTTTTTTTGTGTGGTGTTGTTGTTTATCTCTCTCTACAATCTAGATTATTTTCTTTTTAATATTCCTTTTTTTTTTATCATGAATTATGATTCGGAAGCAGCCAAGCCGTATAATAAAACAGATAAAAGATTTACGAGCACAAAAACCCCAAACAACAGTTTTCACCAAGCTGCTGCTGCTGCCAACATAAACCATTTAGCTACATCACAACACATAATATCTCCACCATTCCACATGAGAGGCCAGATTTGCCCGTATTTACAGCTGTGATTAATAGAGTGTTCCAGTTTCCCAACAGTATGTCAAATGCCATGGCAAAATAAGGGCTGCCATGTCTTTCACAGGTACACAAACCAAAGTTAACCTTGCAATGACTGGACCCTTATCGACAAAAACTTGACACATTTCCTTGTTTGGCTTTCATGGTGTTTTATGGAAAATAAAATAAGCTGTATAAAGATGTTTCAGTTCAAAATATCATTTATTTAAAGCTACTCTGTACAGTATGTGCACATGTCACTGTTTTAAAATCTATTTGACTTTTGTTGTGTATACAAAGCGTGTTCCAACTATCAATTAAGACGTAGAAGAAGCTCTTAAAATTGATTTCCAATACTTTACTCTCTATGAGATATTTTAAAAACCAGTCTACAGAGACAGTATATCTGTCAACGAAGGGCTTGCCCTGAGATTTTAAACACAACCCAGTTATCAAAACACATAATGCCATAATTATAACTGTCATCTGTCATGCGCAGCAGGTAAGTTAGTTTTTTTAGAACATTCATGAACACAGATGGCTGTTTTCCCTGTTTAAGTCTGTGCTGTGTTAAAGGTGCAAAAGTGATGTGCACTAAAAATGAGCTTCGGTGGAAGGTTCTAATTTATTATTGTTTGTTAATACCTTTAAGTGAACTAGAGCTGCATCAAGAAAAACTATTTTACAGTTAGCCAGACCAGAAATTTAAAGACGTCTTTCTTGGGCTTTGAAAAGTTGCTCCAGCACTGTTTACTATTGTCTGACATTAAATAGACCAGACTGGAACCAACTCCAAGTGAGCAGGTCTTGAAATGAGTACGAAACTGAGAAATTGTTGTATCCATGAAGGTTAGAGGCTCAAATGACTGTTGAGCATGCAGGTGGACTATTTAGACAGTAAGCAACGTTAGCCAAGTGGTAAAAATGCACACAGTGGAACGGATGACACAGTTTTTGGTGTGTATCACTGCCAATGCAGGATAGTTAACCAAGAAATGAAGAAAACACTTCCTATGTTCCAATCCTGTGTCCCTGTATCATTCATTTATCTCGTTACATGAAAATCCCTCTTCTTCCTTTTGATAAAACATAAAAATATGTCTGACATGTCTCACACTCATGGAGGTTGCTACATATCAAATCAATTATGATTTGTGACTCACTTACACACCCATCACATAAAACCACACTGTACTGGTAGCTTGACTGGCAGCTAGCACATAATATCATGATAGGAGATGTGTTTGGTTTTCAGCTGGTCAACCTGGAAAAATGCAGAATGTGGTTGAAGTTTAGTTTATCCAGTTAACTGGTATCCTCCTTCTGGTCTAACAGCACAGGTAAGGGAGGTATCTGTTTAGGCTAGTCCTTCAGCTCTACAGGATTTACTCAACTCCTCCCACATTTTAGCAACCTAATCACATCTATTTCATTTATTTCTATTGTCATTTATCTAATTAAAATCTTTTAAGCAGCCATCATTGCAATGCTGCAATGCAATACAATAACGAGGATAAAGACGCTACTAATAACCCGTCCCATTTAAAATGCCTTGCTCACTTCGAGCTGACTTTAATCTAGTACATGCTTGGAATCCAACTACTTTCAGTGAAGATGTACTTAAACAGACGTTGCAGAGAAACGAACAGAACAAGAGCAAAGAACAAGACAAAAAATCTGTCCAAGACAACTAGTTAACAACAATTTCTTTCCGTTGATCAAAGTTTGAACATAACGCAATAACTTACCAGGCGGTTCTCATCAAACACCTCCAACAGCAGACGATGCTTACTGGGATCAACCTGCAACATAACGTAATCTGTAAAGTCAAGTCTGCTTTATTGCCCAATGAAATTACTGTTCACATGATCCATAGTAAACAAAACTAACATGAGGAATTTTAACATGTCATGGTTACATTTGATTACACAAGAGATAAATACAACACATGCAATTTGAAACATTTAGTGGTAATTTATTACGTTTCACTTACTCTGAAAAAGAATTCTTCATTCCACTTTGGATCGAGCGTCTTCAGGTTATATAAGGAAAGAAAAAAAATTATTCACAAAGTCCACAGATGAAACAAGTGTATCTGCAAATGCAGCTGTTTAACTTCTCACCTTTTTAATGGTTTTAGTCTGAAGACTTGCGATTTCTCCATTGACAGGGTCATAGAGGGACATCCTTGTGTATGGATCACTGCAACAGAACAGAGACACATTAAGATTCAGATTCGTGGACATCCATTTATAGACAGGTATGATCAACGTTCTGCTCTCTCTGTATTAGTGGTTTATGCAGCTCCTCTGAAATGAGTCTCTTCTTTATCTCTGAGGAAAGTGAAACACTTTACATTGTTGTGTGATGAGATCAGGCACTGCGGTCACACCTGAGAAACATCAACATAACAGTTGCAGCAACTCTATGGTCATGCAGTGTTGACTGTAATTGCTATTTTATAATGATTTTATGCACTGTTAAGAAAACCACATCCACCAATAACATAACATGCTCCATTGCCCTGTCTTACTGGCAGCAATCAGTCATTAGTAATGTATTAGATGACAGGTGCTGCATAAAAACGATACTAACACAGCTATTTTATCCATAACATGAACATGTAGTAGATATAAGGGCAAAAATATCCTCAAGCAAAATCAGCTTTTCATTAGCTCCTAACTCGATGTGATTGTTAGATTGTATTTAGAGATTATACAGAAGTTTAAAAACAAAACAAAACAAAAGTAGAACAAGTAGGACCAGGGATAAAAAAAATACTGTAAATGGGGCATTAAGAGAGTTACATTTGTAATTTTGGAGAACAGTTATCAGCTTTTTTGTGGTTAAAATTCCCAACAAGACTAACGTAATCTTATTATGACTGACTGCTCTTTGAGGAAGCGCCAGCGTTACATAAGTTCAGAGTTGTTTATACAGAAAATTCCAGGAAAAACTTTTTCACTGAATGAACAAAATAAATAAAAACTTGACTGAATCTAAACATTTGAAGAAAGTAAACTATGATAATCCAGGGTCAATCGAGGTTTTCTGGCTAACAAGACAGAAAAAAAGTCCTTTGGGTTTTAAAGGGATATTGGAGAGAATGATGGACTCGGTCAGACGAATCAAACACCAACTGATTTGTGCTTCACTTCTGCAATAGTTTAGAGGATGCAAATTCAGCAATCTGTGGTTGTCCAGCTTTATGAAACATAATTAACATAATAAAAACATTCTGACAGGGAAAGGTCACTAGATAGCATTACCTGGAAAATGTCTTTGAACTTGACTGAAAGTTAAATGCCAGCAATTCTGATAAACAAAAATTAGTTGAAGTACATTATTAAGAAAAAATATCTGGTTTCTACTTATCATATGTGAGGATTTGTAATATATCAGTGTAAAGTAAATATATTTTAGTTGCTGAATGTGGTTTAGACTATTCTGAGACATCACCTTGGGGTCTGCCAAACTCTAACAGACGGTTTGTAATATTTGATAGAACAAATGGTCATTGGACTATTTGTTTATTTACTATTAGATTAATTTATCCATTAATGCAAGCCCGATTTGTCGATTAACTGGGTAGATAATAGAATTTTGATAATCAGAAAACCATTAAAGTCAGTTTTTTAAGCAAGAATGGCAAACATTTAACGGCTCGAGCTTCTAAATTGTGAGGATTTGTAGTTTTTGGCGGGGATTGTGTGACAGCAAAATGAATCTGTTTGGGTTTAGGATGGTTGGGTGAGCAAAACCTATTATCTGATGACTCTAGAATGAATTATTCGAGAAACGTATTGGCAGGCCCCAGTCACCACCACTGTGGGCCCTTGAGCAAGGCCCTTAACCCCTGACTGCTCCCCGGGCGATGCTCCTAGTATGTATAGTTAAGGTTAACTTTGAATAGGATGGGTCAATGCAGAGAAGGAACTTCCCCAAGGGGATCAATAAAGGTTACATTATTATTATAATGAAACAAACAATACAAGTAAGCCCTAGGTTTCTCCAACTTACCTGGCTCCAAGAATATCTTTTTTGGCCAGTCCAATTCCACCAATGACTTTCACTTTTAGGATTCTGGTACCATCCTGAATTTACAAAACAAAAACAATACTAATGAGTTAATAATGACATAAAGACAGCGATGGAGATTACTTAAGAGTACTTATGAGTGACTGAAAAACTGCTGTCACTGATAAATTACATACCACACAACAGACAGACAAACAGATAGATCATTAGATCCGTAAACTAATCAGTTTTATATAAAGTGCAGAATCACCATTGCATGGTCCTAATACACTTTACAATTAAAAACAATACACAGGACAAAAGCTACTGCGAGTGAATAAATAATTAAAATGAAAACAAAGCAATCATGTTAAAAACATCAATGTTGAAGGGATGTTTGAAACAGTAATGGACCGGACTATATTATGAGTTCTAGAGCAGGCCGTAATAAAGTGAGGCCCTGGACTGGCAAGAGGTTGAGGTGGGACAATGAGAGCGACCGCTTGTCCCAGTCACCACCACTGTGGGCCCTTGAGCAAGGCCCTTAACCCCTGACTGCTCCCTGGGTGCTGCACCGTGGCAGCCCACTCAGTAAAGAGGGCGTGCCAGTGCATCTGGTATAATGAACTCAGGTAAGTAAGGTCATGCAAGGCCTCACTAGGTAAAAGAAGAGCCTTAAAAATCAACTCTAGCCAGCACAGAATCCGTGTTAAATGTTCAAACTTCTTAGTTCTTGTCAAGATTAAAGCTGCAATAGTCTGAAGATAGACAAGCTGAAGGTTTACAGTTGTGGGTGAAGTATTCAAAATTTTACCTAAATTAAAGTAGTACTATCACAGTTATTAATGCTTTCTTACAAGTAAAAGTCTAACATGCCCAACTTTGCTTATATGAAAAAAAGTAAGTATCATGAGCAAAATGCAAAAAGTATCCAAAAAAAATAAAATAACCAAGTAAAGCATAAGCAACTTGAACAACTACACTTTAAAGAATAAGGTTTGGGCTCAACTAAAGAAATTAACACAACAGTTTGCATCAATAGTTATGAGTTATGACAATAGAAATCAACAGCAAGGCCTTAGATAATAACAGACACATGCTGAGGTATGTCTTTCATATGAATCTCTATCACATACAGGCAGTGCACAGCCCCAGTACAATTAGTGTTCAGTCTGCGGATGATGTAACATCCTGACAATACTTGGCACTGGTGAACATTTCCCACCATCGTAACCACTGCCTCACTTGTACTGGGAAATCGTCAATCAGCGGGAAGTTTCGCAATCAATCACATGAGCTTTGACACCTCTGGGCCTCGTCAATCGTCGATATCTGCACTGACAGCAGCGAGCACAAGGATAACTGAGAGTTTGGGGCTCATAGTTGTGACCAGAGGCGTTGACAGCTCGCTGGTTTCCTGCCTGGGAAAAACAAAAGTGCAGCTCGCGCTCTTTGATATGAAACTATGGCGTTAGCTTGGGAGTAGTTACGAGCTGATATCGATTTTCTATCAATAAGTAACTCGTTTGTCCAGATAAGACGAAACTCCAAACGTCGCAAGTTAGCCAGCTAGTGAGTTAACGTCGCCTAGTTAACTAGACAGTCTAGTTAGTCTGTGTTTAGTTAGCTACAGTTAGTAGTTAGCTACGGTTGGTAGTTAGCCAGCTGGCTAACGACGGTATCACATGAGCAGGCTGACTAGTGTGTAAGTTTACCTCATCTGACTGAAGTCCCTGGATCTGTGAGGAGGAAGCAGCCATAATATCCTTCTTCTTCCTCCCGGAGAGCGACAACAACAAGGAGAAGAGACGACCAACAAGACGCTCCTGAGGTGTTTGGGTAAAACTCTTTTATTCCCTCGGTGTGTTTACGCTGATAGTTATCGTCAACCTGAGCTGCTGTGGAGCCGTGACACCGTCGTCACTCCGTGTCCATCCTCCTCCTCCTCCTCCTCCTCTTCTTCCTCCTCCTCCTCCTCCTGCTGCCACCACCTCCTGAGGAAACCCCCGAGAAGGCAGCTGAAGACATCCTTACTGAGTACATCTGACTGCAGGAGGAAATAATCAATAGTAGCACCATATATCCTACAATAACCCCTACCAGTACACGTTGTACTTTCACATTCAGACTAAGTACACTGTAAAACAGAAGAGCAGCGACCTCCTGCAGTTTTCTCAGGACTGTAGCTGTAGGATTCTTGTTTTTCATTAACTCTTACTAACATGGCGACCACTTGTTTACCTCAAGGGACAGCTAGCTTTTCTAGTCCACAGTCAGTGGCCCTATAAATGAACTATGTACAGTTTTGGCTGCAATAAAGTTTTAAACTCATAATTTGTTTTCCAGATTATTATATCCTTTATTTAGCCTAGATAAAAGCACCATTGAGATTTTGAATCTCTTTTTCAAGAGGACCCTGGCATGGCAGCAGCAGACAGAGTTACAACAATTAAAAAACAACAAACATCAGTACATCAAAAACCAAGCAGTTCTGGAGACACCAGCTCAAAATAAGATGACAAGCAATCAAGAATTAAAAACAGTCAGATTGTCCAAGACTAGCTCTTTCCCGGTCCCTTAACAAAGACTTAAATGGACCAACAGTTCTGTTAGTCTCAAATCCATCTGGAAACTATTCCATGAAGACGGGGCGGCATATTTAAAGGCTGTCTTACCCAGTTCTGTCCTGACTCTGGGAACAAACATTTTAATAAAATCCTGAGAGCGTAGTCCATGATGGTTACTAGGACTGATCAAATATGTGGTCAAGTAAGAAAGAAGCAGCCCAAAACTATAAGCACTTGGACAAAAAGTTGTGTTTTGAGTGGAATAAACCTTTAAAACCATGTCATTTGCTTTTAAAAGTACTATTTGGGTAGCATTACCATCTGTAAGTACTTGGACAGGAAATAGTATTTTGGGGTGGAATAAACCTTTAAAACTATAACTACTTGGACAGACAGTAGTATTTTGAGTGGGATAAACCTTTAAACCAATAACTTGTATGTTTACAAGTACTATTTGGTTGGAATAAACCTTTAAAACTATAAATATTTGGACAGAAAATTATATTTTGGATGAAATAACCCTTTAAAAACACAACTTCTTTGTTAGAAAGTACTAATTTGGTGGAATAAACCTTTAAATCTATGAGCGCTTGGACAGAAAATAGTATTTTGAGTGAAATAACCCTTTAAAACCATAACATGTTATTTAGAAAGTACTATTTGAGTGGAATAAACATTTAAGACTATGAGTACTTTGACAGTACTTTGAAAGAACTGAGACATGAAACGGAAAAGCACACACAGCTCAGATAGATTTGTGGTGATGATTAAAGCAAAAGCTCTACGTCAACAGCAACCACCGACGGCCATTTGCAGAGTTTGCATCAAAACCATAATGCAAAAGAGCAACAAACTAGGAAATGCAGGAGCAGAGGTGCTTGCAGAGGTCATTAATTTAAAAGAACTGAACAAGGTTGTTTGAGGTGAGGGGTAATTTTGGGTGAAATAAACCTTTAAAACTATAAGCAGTTGGAAACAAATATATTTTGGGTGGTATAAACTTTTAAACTACAAGTACTTGGACAGAAAGTAGTATTTTAAGTGAAATAAACATTTAAACCCATAACTGGTTTCTTAGAAAGGACTGTTGGAGTGGAACAAACATTTAAGACTATAAGCACTTGGACAGAAAGTTGTGTTTTGAGTGGAATGAACCTTTAAAACCATAACATTTTCTCTAGAAAGTACCATTTGAGTGGCATTACCATCTGTAAGTACTTGGACAGGAAATAGTATTTTGGGGTGGAATAAACCTTTAAAACTATAACTACGTGGACAGGAAGTAGTATTTTGAGTGAAATAAACCTTTAAACCTATAACTTGTATGTTTAAAAGTACTATTTGGTTGGAATAAACCTTTAAAACTATAAATATTTGGACAGAAAATTATATTTTGGATGAAATAACCCTTTAAAAACACAACTTCTTTGTTAGAAAGTACTAATTGGGTGGAATAAACCTTTAAAACTATGAGCGCTTGGACAGAAAATAGTATTTTGAGTGAAATAACCCTTTAAAAC
>OMNN01051405.1:3688-15664 GCA_900302755.1 Chromis chromis
AATAAATGTAAAATAAAAAAAGATGTATACATTTATGTAAGAGATGTAAATAGAAAAAAAATAATGACCTAATTTGTATTTGACTATTTGCACCTTCTGATTTTATATTAAACTCCCTGTGACGAATCATCACAGAATGACAACACAAACATCTATTTCAACATATAAAAAAAAAGGTAATAATGCTACATGCATCGTTAACACATATTGGGTTGAAAAGAAACATGTGCTCGTCACACATTAGACGCGGAGATGTGCTTACAATGATCCTGGAGTGTCGGCTCACACACTTCCCTTCGTCGCCTGGCCGTGAAATTTTTCACTTCTCAAACAGAGAAAGCACCCGAATTCAAGTTCTGAGGTCTCAGTGGAAAAGCAGAGCTAATGCTTCTTGTGCTAGTGTTTGCTGGTGGATGATGCCAAGGAGGAGGAGAACTGGGAGGCAGGGTTCGTCCTTCTGTGCTCTTTGAGTCTGTGTGCCTTTAGTAGTCAACATCACGAGTCTGTAAACCGAGTCTGATGGAGCCCCTCTGACCCAACGCTGGGCGAGTGGTGGGGAAAGCTGCCCTGCTTCGTGTGGCTGGGCTGGTCGAAGCCGGGACGAGCTTTCCTGTACAGTGTGTGTGTTCGTTGGACTGATATGGATTTCTGAGGGCTATTCCCATTATTCATGTTTTGTGACAGTAATAAATATGTTTTAAATTCAAACTCCAGTGTTGTTTGACAGATTACTGTGGGATAATTACTAAATAATGCTTCGGGATCAACATGTGAAATTAAAATTCTTCACTTTAATCCAGACAAATTACATGTTTTTAGGGTTAGCGGCTTCTTAAGGCAGGTCAGTGTTCATGTTTAATCCAGTAACTTAAAGTATAAATCCAATATCAGCCCAACTTTTGTGTATGTATGCATCTGTATCTTGTGTGTATGTGTGTTTTATGACTCAGAAACAGGAACAGTGTGTGTTCATTTGTTCACTTTTTGCAGTTCAGAAACTCTCGACGAAGCTGCCGGGAAATAGGCCGGTCTGTCCCGTCCTCTGCAGGGTGCCTTTGTACCAGCCGTCCTCCCTCTTCTTATGAACAAACACCACGTCTCCTTCCCGCAGCTCGATCTCTGCCTCGCTCTGGGGTGGGTAGGGCACCACCACACGATACCTGCCGCACAGAGACAATTATAGGACACACAAACTCTCTATGTTTATCACATCACATGCTAAAAGAATTCAATCAGTGCTGGTATCAGTGGAGCTTTCTTCATAATAATCAAATTAGAGAAGGCGTTCTACAAACAGCGGTGTAAATTTGAGGTAAAATGAAACATCCACTCTGAGTTTTTCTGGAATCCATCAAAGCATTTAATGTGGAGTTCTATATATGTTGTGTCCTCAAACAACCTTGCTCACTTCATTTAGCAATTTCCTGCGTTTTCCAGAATGCCTTCCACAGACCCCTGAGAAAGGAGCTGCTAAAAGGCATTTGATGTTTTATGTTTTTAATAAGAGGCTTGTACTTGTGGGCTTACACCGATCAGCCACAACATTAACACCACCTGAATAATATAGTGTCGGTCCTCCTTGTGCTGCCAAAACAGCTCTGACTCCACAGAACCCTGAAGGTGTTAAAGACGTAAGCAGCAGATCCTTTAAGTCTTGTTAGGTGGGGCCTCCAGGTATTGGACTTGTTTTTCAAGCACATCCCACAGATGTTCAATCAGACTGAGATCTGGGGAATTTGTTCCTCCAACTACTCCTGAATAATATCTAAAGTGTGGCAGGGGGAACTATACTGCTGAAAGAGGCTGCTGCTATCAGGGAACACTGCTGCCATGAAGGGGTGAATGTGGTCTGCAACAATGGGTAAGTAGGTGGTAAGATGTCGAAGTAACATCCAAATAAATGCAAGCACACAAGGTTTCCCAGCAGAACATTGCCCAGAGCATCACATTGCTTCTGCCAGCCTGGATTCTTTCCCCAGTACATCCTGCTGACATCTCCTCTCCAGTTGAAAAACAAAACTTGATTTATTAGACCAGTTCATCGTATTCCATTGCTTCATAGTGTAGTTCAAACACAGCAAGCGGTGATTCTCCTCTGTCCACTTTTGCTAGGTATAAGGCAGATGCTCTGATTTAGAAGTCAATTCAGCTGTTGTCAAAGTCACTCAGATTTTTGCGCTGGCCATTCTTCCTGCTTCCATCACACGAACACCTTCAAGAACTGACTGTTCCCTTGCTGCCTAATATATCCCACAGGAGCTGCACTTCCCCTGTCAGTGGTTTAACTGGTTTGTTAACACTATGACATGTCCTTATATTTTCACAATGCCTTCCCCCATTTGCTGACATTATTGTCGCCTGTCTGATCGTTGAATATTAGTGCAGAATCTTAAGTGCATTAGTTTCCTTGATCTTGAGTGACTGTTATCTAAATTGTTTAAGTTCACCAGAGACTGGTTTGTCAGTTGTAGCTGCATTAAAAAACACTCCAGCCACTTTTAAAACAAAGCTAAAGACTCTACTACTTATAATTAAATTCTGATTTAAACTTACATTTATAGGGGATCTATTCTTCTAATGTGCATTTTAATGTTTTATGCTATAATTAATACATTTTTATTATTCATTTAATTTTATTACATTTTTCATTATAATGCATTATGTAAAGCTTTGAATTGCCTTTGTGTATGAAATGTGCTATCCCTCGCCTTACAAATTAAATAGTTTTAGTAGAGATTTTTACTACTTGAGAACCAAATTGAACATTTATTCCTGCACAACGCGTCTGAATGAATCAGAGTGTGACAACTTCCAATTGGCTTTGATAAATTGGGTGAAAAGCTGCAAAGTGAAACATAACAAGTTTTCGTTCTAAACACTCTTCTGTGTTGTATTATTCAAAAGCCGCTAAGAGCATTATCAGATGTTATCATAACCACTGTGACAGTGTTTTGGAGCACTGCTGTCCCATAGGGTTTGACATTTACCAAAGCATTGCCAAGACAAGGTTGTTTTCCCTCCCTGCTGTTCTCTCTCTTGCACACAACAGAAGGAGCTGTGTGCATTGTTTGCTGTGATAACCAGAGTTCTCAGTACACCAGCATCCTGCTGACACATGCTTCATTCCTCCTCCATGTGGCACAACTGAAGAGCCTGTAAGAGTGTGGCTGATTTTATAGGATTCCTCTGAGAGTGAACAAAGTGTGTGTGTTTGTTAGAGCAGAACTAAGGTCTTCCAGGCTGTTGGTCTGTGTAAGTTGTATCTGTCAAGGATAAAAGAATAATCTATGATGTTTCACAGTCGTATTAAGTGTTGCCCTTGGTGAGCACTAAGGAACTTAAGCTCTCATATTGTACTGTAGGTGCAATTTTTTAAATCCCGGCTGATGCACCAACAACAAGGCCATGGATGGTGGTTTATATGCTGAAAGCTATCGCACCTCAAGAAAAGCCTGGTCTTACTCTTGGTTGGATCACAGCAGTAATAGCTTAATGCTCACAAAGGCGCCTCTGATTGGTTGGCTGGTTTTCATTCATTCTCTGCTCATTGTTTTGGTATCAGTTATGTTTGTTATATTATTCTCCAACCCAAAATGGTACAGTTTTATTGGAAAATATTCTTATTATATTTGGTTGTGAGCCTATAAACTCATGCACATGGTCTAAACAGACTGTTGCTTTACTCACAGTATTTTCTGTACTGCCAGTATTGTGCGTATTCCCAAATATAATTCTGTGCAACTTTTTAATCACTTAAGAAACAAAAACTAAAATTGACTGTTTAACAAATATTGCAAAGCATGCAGCCTTGTACATGAATGCAATGGGTTATATGTGAGTGTGTGTGCGTCTGTGTGCGCACCTCTCTCTGGACAGGGGTTTGGGTTCAGGCCTGAGGACCATCAGAGCATTGACAGCGCGTGTTGCCGGGGGCGACATGGGAAAGTTGGTGTCCAGGGAACCGGACTTCCTGTGCAGAGGCTCCAGGCCCATTGCCCCCGCCATCTCGCTCTCGATTGGACAGGAGCCGGCTCGTCCCTGCGACGCCATTGGACAGGAACCTGAGCGGGCGTGGTGGTGATGGTGGTGAGGATGGTGGGCGGGGTCGGTGGCCACGGCGCCTTGGCCACCCAATGAGGGATCGTGGGTTGGCGGGGAGGACGGGGGCGAGCGAGGTTTCTTCTTGGCTGCGGCCCCCGACAAGAGCTTTAAGAGACCTCCTGCTTTCCTCTCCTTCTAAAGATGGAGGGATGAAAGATGAGATAGAAAGAGAGAGGGAAGAACAAGAGAACAAATAAACTAACAGCTGATAATTGTCACTGAGAATGATGCAAAGATAGATTTCACAAAGCCTCTCTTGATAAGATAGGAATGAAAATGATGCAAACACTACCTCTAGAGTGTATTTATTTCAGCAGAATAGACATGATAAAACAATATGAGCTGTTTTCTTTATACAGTACACAATGTATCAGAAATCTCTGACCAATGAGAGATTACAGGTCATTGTATGCTGCTGCTTTGCTACTGCTTATGTTGGGAGGACACAGGGGACATGTCAACTGCATGTTTTGAAATTACGCATTTTCCTTCTCTTAAAAGAAGAGTTGGAAATTTTGAAACATATGCATACTTTCTGAGATAGATGAGAAGACAGATACCACGCATTGCTTCAAATTGCAATTTGAAGCAATGCCATTAGCAAATCGTAAAGACTGCAACTTAGGACATATACTGTATTAAGAAGCATGTCTGATCCAGGGTTTACAATGTTGCGTCAGTCGTTTTGCAATTTCCTGCCATCCTCCCTGTGTGACAGTCACGCTCTTGATATCTCATGTGCTCTATCACATGTTTTAAATCTATTACACAGTGAATACTGAACTAAAGCTTGACTTAATATATATATATATATATATATATCCCAAATCAAATAGTCATATCTGTCAGACATTTTCCCTGAATCCTTCAGCCCTTCTCGGCATGGAGCTGAATGCGATTAGCTTAGCTTAGCACAATGACTTTGTGGTCTGTAACTGTTTCTCAACTAACACCAGCTCATTCATCCACCTGATAATTTGTGTGCAGTGTGTCTTCTCGTTGTGTTTTGAGCTCGCTGTGCATGTTTATCAAGAAACAATTACATCAGGTACCTTCCTGTAAAACCACAAATTGTTGTTTATACGTATATTTTTGTGTATAGATTAAACAATCAAGATCCAACATGTTAATTGTAGTGAGCTTTACAGATACTGAAACACATTTAAAAATGTAGTCAGAGCCAGGTTTGCAGTTTCCCTTTGCTTCCAGGTTTTATGCTGACCTGGGAATGACTATCAATCTTCTTAAGGAAGCAAGGAATCAGACTGTGTATTTTGTGTATTACATGAGTGCATACTGTCACAGAATTTTATAGCTAAGACTAGCAAACTAGTTTTCCAAATCCACAGTATTGGTTGCTAATGTGACTCAATTAGTGATTTCGTTCAGAACTATAAAGAAGTCCAGTTGCTTTGTGCTGTAGCAGATTTCAATTGTCCCTCTCATGGCAGCCATAATGCCATATATGTGGAGCATTTTCTCCGAGCAGGAACAAGTAGTTCTAGGTCTGCAAGACACGTCAAATTGTAAAATTGCAGCTTGTTTCTTCTCTCTCCTGCACTTCACTCACAGCTCAGAGAGAAAGAAATTGTAGTGCTGTGAGTAATTATAACAAGTCAGTGTGTGAACGCCTGGTCTGTCACAGTGCGTGTTGAACTGACAGGTAGCTAAGCAGAACTATTCTTCAAGCTGGTTACATGTGCAGCTGAATCTGCTGTATTGATTATAGACAAAGTGTTCCTTAATGGCCTCTATAAAGCCAGATTCATGCTTTTCCATTCCAGGTTCATTTGTGATTGATTACACTCTATTGTCCATGCAGTCAAACTACTGCAGCTTGCTGTGATTTTACACCCTCAATCATCACAACGTGGATCAATATTGAGCATGCCTGAGCATTATTATGACTTTTTTGGCGATGCACAGATCCCTCATATTAGCTCTCAGCCTCAGCATTTCTGTTTTTTTTTTTTGTTTTTTTTTAACAATCTGGCTGCTGGATCAAACAGGAGATCTTTTTACACATGAATGCACACGATGCCAAAACAAACCTGTTATAATTCAGTATAAACCTGTGCTGGAAAGTCGACAACTGACAACTAAATAATAAATCACAGTCCATGAACAGTACAGGGTTTTACTGACATAGTTTTGCAACCCCGTCATTGGGATTGTTTTGCTTTGTTTTTTGCTATTCAGATACTCACCTACTTTGGCTGCACTGTTCTCTAACACTGCATTGAGACACGAGCAAACTCAAAGCAAAAAGACTAATGCACATTTTTGGAACTGATGTTTAAATGGGTCAACTCTCATGAAAAAACAAAAGCTCAATTAACAGTTTCAATCTACAAAGATCACCTCTATACATATGTGTCAGGAGTGTCACCTATCTACGATGTCACATGTTGTCTAATTAGGTGTGCAACAGCTTTGTAATCACCAGACTGAAGTTCTTTTTCACAGTTTTTTTTACTCCTTTATCAGGTTCTGGTTTTTGTTTCTGCACGTCAACTCTAAGTTTTCACAGTAATTCAATTCACTTCTTCTTTGTGTGAATCACAGTTAATCACATTGTAGTTGCAAAACTTGTGACCCTGAAAGAAACATATCTACAGTCTCACTTGAATACATAATTAACAGAAAACAGTTTCTATATTTTCTTCATATTATTCTTAAGAGTAGCTCAGGGCCTTTTCTTTTCATTTCCTTTAGAGCAGCTGAAATTATATATTGAATACTGTACAACTTCTTACTGAACTAGAACTTATCTTAACGTATAATTACATCAGAAACTACGCTTTTTCAATACATTTAAAACTGTTGGTGTATATGTCTATCTGTATTGTGTATCGCTTGTTTTCCTACTGCTACCCGGCATTGCTCGCCGCCCCCTGTGGTAGGTCTGCCCAGCTGTCACACTAAATTTGCAAGCCTTTGCAGATGGCTCTATAGTACTGTCAACGACTGAATCAGGGTTTAAGTAAAACCTGCCTGTGCTGCATGATGCTCTAAAAAGTCGAAGCTGTCAGAAAATATGGAAGATCAAAGTAATGATCTGCCAAATAAAAATCCAGAATGCAGCACTGCACAAAGCTTTCTTCTTAAACACTGTATTCAAGTATGCTCAATCGCAGAAGAATGTATCAAAATAAATTCTTAAATACCAAAATATATGCAAGAAATTAAAAAGCAAATATACTTATGAAGTCGTTTTTAACACACTTTATACTATAAGCTAGTGGTTTGACTCTTGTGCCCAAACTCTGTTGCTCTGAAAAAGGCACTCTTGTCAAAATGTTGCTCAGTTTTGCTTGTTCATTTCCTACATTAATTACATCTACTTTGGTTGGTCAATAACTTTTAATTTACCAATGTCATTTGGTCAGCACAAATGGCTTACAGTGACACTCGGTAAATGAAATGCTGATTCCTTTAATGAAAGTCCATGTTATTAGCCAAACTGTATCTAAACAGTTTCAAACATGAGAAACTTTAACGCTGATGTCTGCAGGGAGCTCACAGGACTGGTAGGAATATTTCTGCTAAATGACACATCAGACACATCTTGCTTTTTATAGATCGGTTGATTAATTGAGAAAATACTTAGCAGATGATCAAAAATCTAAATAAATGACAGTTGCAGCCCTTTTCACAAGATATATGCAATTATTGAACTTTGAACAACAACAAACATGCTGGCATTTAACAAAAATGGGACTTAGAACTGCTGGAAGATAATCAAATGTTATGACAAACTGCACCAACATTTTAACAAATGTTTTTGATAAACACTGATATCGTCCTGTCAGAAGTATTTCAGTATTGGGATATTGGCTGTCTGATACACACTGACATGAAAATGTTCTATTACAGAACTTAATACAGAAAAGATTCTTGGGGTAATTTAGAAACAGTGTCATCACTCCAGTATCTACAACTCTCAGCACTATTTGCAGCACATGTAGCAGAGTACATATCACAGCTGAGCAGACTGTGGAGGGGAGTCAAACAGTGTCTTCATAGTAAGTTGCTATCTAGTTTGCGAAATAGAATGCTGGAAAGTTAATAAACAATGATTCATTTTCAATCATTTTCTCTTTTCAATATAACTCTAACTCTAATGTTGATATCAGAATGTCTTACTTGCTAAAGTCACTATCTGTCCTAAAAAAAACTGGTATTGGAGACTGGAGAACAATACGATTTACAGTCCTGATCATCAGGCTCAGTACAGAGGTGGGATGGCACAGAAACGTGCTTAGCAAAGCACTTACAGAGGCTGTATGAACACTTTGACTCAGCAGACCCATGACAGAAAACGAGCTGCACCCTCTGCTCTTATACTCCAAGAAGCAGTGCTGTAGAAATATGCATTTTTCTAAACAGAGATTTCATCACCACATGCAAAAATATAGCACCTCTTTCTTTCTGTCATTTTTCTGCTCTTTTTAAAAAAATATGAAACTGTCTGTGCTCCCTCTCTGGATAATATACATCTGTCTCTGTTGCTGTACTCTGGCACGGTACTGAAATATACACTCTTAAAATGTCCCACTGTTTGGGCAACACAGCTTTTCTTCCTGTTACGCAAATACAGATTGTCTGCATTCTAATTTGGGAGAGAGAAGATAAGAAAGAGAGGTAAACAGAGATGAATAGATGCAGAGAAAATGGAGCGATGGAAGATGAAAGGAATGGTGGAAGAAGGACCTGAGAAGGGTAAGAAGAAAAGGAAAGGACAGAAAGAAGGAAAGGGTAAAGAGAAGAGGTGTGGGTGGAAAGAGAGAGAAAAAGCAGAGGGGTGCAGGAAGCAAAGAGAAGGAGGGAGGTGGGATTGAAAATGGCACAAAAAGTGAATAATCACGCCCTCTCTTCTTTCATCTGCAGGCTTAAAGGCTTAATCTGCCTCCTGTGAGTGTGTGCGCTTGCCTGTGTGTGTCTGTTTACATGAGCGTGTCAAACTGGTGTTGCTGCTGGTGTTGTTCCAAAATAAACCACCAGGGAGCAGCACACACTCATATTTTAATCTTATTCTGGATCTGACACACAAGTTAAATGGAATTTTTCATGGTATGCACAGAAATTGTGTGCATGCTTGTGTGTGTTTGTGTGTGTGTGTGAAGTTTTCTTTCATTCCAAATGTAAGAAACGTCACAAACACAAACAAACATGACAATAATCCACTGTTAATTCTGCGCCATTGAATGGAGCAGCTTTCACCTTTGAAAGCAGACAGCAGGGTGTAAAGATTGCTCAGGGTTGACGGGAGTAATGCACTGATGCCATTTTCTGTCCACCCACAAAGCTAATTACTCTGCTATTTTACTCACCCACGCTCAACACTGTTGAAATGCTTGAAAGGTAAATTAAGTGAAAGAGAAATCCAAGGAAAAATCGAAGGATGAAATAGGACAAAGCCTGTACACTGAATCGCAAATGCGCTAATCCAATGGATGATGGCAACTTCATATTTAGCTTTGATGAACTTGTTTTCTCTACTCACAGCTGTCAGTGTTTTCGTCTATAAAAAGAGTCTCCGGTCTATGGCTCAGGATCAAGTGGCAGCATTAATTTAATATCACTTAAGAGTTAGATATACAGCCAAAGTACTGCAGAATAGCAGAAAATAGCCCCAGCTAAAGTGCAATAGGAATGTAAGTCCCATATTATCTAAAGTCCAGGTCTCAAGACATTTTTAGACTCTTCAGGACCTGCTGAAATCCTCCAAGCACTTCTGACAGCCTTTTCCTTGGCAATTGCCCCAGAGTGCAGACTTCTTGGAAACTGGTCTACAAATGCATGTCGGTGTCCAACGTGATATGTGTCTGTAATGCTGGCTGCGCTCTAGACAGTGTGACAGTGTGTCGAACAGAGATTACCCTAAACTGTGTCTGCCAGACAGTTATCATGGCTGCTTCATCATTTTCTCTGTAACAAAGTGTGAATCTGTGCAGCCTTATTGCCACCCTGACTTCAGACCTGATGTTTCTGCTCTGCCAAGCTCGGAGCAGCAAAGATCTGCACTGTAAATGAGAGTTAGGCTGAAGACTTAGTAAACAGATAAAGTCATGTTTTGGAACAATACCTGGGTTTTGAGCAGATACTCTGTATCTCTCAGTATCTTGAAATCTAATTTAAAGAGCCTCCCTTGCCAAAAAACGAGAGGTATTCTGGTTTTCAAGGAACAAGGCTTTTGAAACAGCATTTAGATCATGAATGGAAGCTACAACTACAGAAAAAAATACATATTGAGAGGTTGTTTTGGGGAAAGTAGCAGCTTATTTAGGCTGGAGAAAGCAGGCCATCATTTAAAGTGTTATAGACCAGCTGAGAAAAATCATTTCAAACCCTCCCAATATATGATAAACACTGGATTTAAAAATAACAAAAAGCTAATTTTGTACCATGTCATCGACAGAAGGAAGCCTTCCTTCATGCCAGGATATGAAGTGGCCTTGTTCCAACTTCTTGCAATATATTTAGCATGTGTGATAATATCCTGAATCCAGGCTTTAAAAAATATAAGTCCAAGCCATCTATGTGTCCGACAATGTAAACAAGGCCCCTTCCTGCTGTTCCATAGTCAATGAGCTGTTTGTCAGCTAGCCATGTAGTTAGATTAGCTGTCCCAGACAGCGGAGCCAACAGTGAAACAAATGGAGCTGAGACAGATGCGAGCTTTCGGTGCCATCCTTCACTGTCAGTGCGGCCCGCTTTAACATCCAGAGCTTTAACACTGTAGCTCTTACAACATATAGGATGGCATTCAGCATTTGTGCCAGCTGCCTGGGTGAATGACACTCAGTGAGCTAGAGGAGGACTACCAGCACATCATATGCACAAATGCATACAGACATACACACTATGGATTTCACACCCACTAAACTCTGAACGGTGGAAGACAAAACACCTTTTCTTTTACCTGGCAAGGTGTTAAAGTTAATTAAAATACATACAAAAGGTGAGTATTTACAGGACTATCCTCACAGGAGACAATAAAGCAAAGGTATTTTTTCTTGCACAAATTGTGTGTACGTGTTGGAATAGTTGGGTGGTCTGAAACGAGGGATTGTGTGCTGATTTGGGGTACAGTTGAAAAACATATTTCAAATACCCTGCTCTAAGAAAATAAGTGTGCGACTCTGGATAAACTAACTACTCAGTTAATCATTAATAATAATTTTTAAAAAATTAAGCAAAAATATGGAAAGTTCCATAATTTTTCAGTTGTGAGAATCTGCTGTTTTTCTGTCTATTCTGGTAATAAGTCAATAGTTTTTGAGATTTGGATACAAAATCAGCTATTTGAAGACGTCAGTTTAGGCTGCAGAGAATTGTAATGGCCATTTTTCACTACTTTCTGACATTTTATGGCCCAGATGATTAATCTAGTAATCAAAAAAGCAAACAGCAGATGTTGAAAAATACATATTAATTGTAGTCCTAGAGAGAATCCCATGCTCCTATTGATTTGCTTTGAAAACTGTTGTTTCATTATGTTTATCTGTATTAATATGTGCACTATGATTTATATTGTTTTGTAAGTTGGTTATTATGGAACATTCTCCCCTCAGATACTACAACAGGCAGCAGCAATCAGTAACAGACTTATTTTATGACCAAGAGGTATGATTTTCATGGTTGGGGAACCAGATTTGCTGCAATATTTTTTGTGATTATACATGTGGAGAGAATAATAGAAGTGGCGTTTGCCTGCCAAGACTGCCAATTATTCCATTAGAGAAAAAGTCTGACCAAAAAGCCAAATATTAAAACAAGCTCATCATATTTGCTGAAAAGTGCAATTATTGGTGAGGATGAGCCTCACCTTCTCTGCTTTGGGTGCGAGGGCGCCCTGGGTGGGAGCGTGGG
>OMNN01051412.1:0-34840 GCA_900302755.1 Chromis chromis
CACCCCCACCCCCACGTCAGTCTTAGGTCATTAATGGGCTATTAGCCAAGTCAATTGATTGCCATGACCTGGATGACTGAGAATCAACAGACACTTGACTAAAAGTTGTTTGAAATGTTGATCTGAAGGTGCTTAAAGAAAACCGATGGGATTCCAAAAGTGTTGACAACATATCTTGAGGGGAACATGTATCAGATTTATCCTGCAAGTCCATTCAGCAGCTGTCGAGAGGTTTTGTGTTGTTTTTTCATTGAGAGAACTTAATGTTCCACAGATTGTATTGATCTTAACACAAATACACCCAGTGAAAAAGTACGCACAAACAACACTGAGTCATTGGTGAAGCAATCTTTGAACTCATCTATAAAGCTGGGAATTCACAATGTCAAAACAGATACATATGATGAAGGGAAAAACAAGAGCGCAAACACCATTTAAATAAAATCTAATAATGATAATAAACCGTAATTAACAGAAGATACAACCAAAGTGCAGCAGCAATGAAATGTGAAACGAAACACTGTCAGTTATCTGTTCTCATATCTGCTGAAGCTGACGGTATCAAAAGTTCCCTGAAGCATGGCCTCACCGTCACCACCACGATGCTTTTACTGGCGATTAAGTGTTTTATTTAACCTATAAATGATAAGATGCTCGTGTTGGACAGTCAGCAGAGGGACTGTTGGACTTTGGTTTGATTCGCCCAGGTGGCACATGGAGCAGCAAGGGTCAGCGCTGTGATTCACTTACAGGCACATAACATCCAATGATGCTTTGTGTCTTTATCTCATCCAATCAGATTCACGTTCTCATGGGGCTGCTGGACTATAAGAGGTGTGAGAGTCCTGCTTGAAGGCACCATCCGGTCCACATTCTCCTGCACTACAGGTGAGTCTGATCTTCTTTTGGGCTTAAACTGCTTTCTTTTTTTTTCTCCTCTAAAATTGAACCTTTAGTTAAACTACTTAACTTTTAGTAATGGGAACAAATACGTGACAATAAAAGTCTTACTGAAGATCTACTTATTTGACTTTTCCAGAGGTTACAACTTCGTCTTGTAGTCTGTGGAATGTAAGCCTGTAAAATTAAGATGTAAATGAGAGCTGGGATGGGTATTTAAATACAGGAATGATTAAATCCCTAATATATTGTGCAGTCACGTCTGGTTAACATTTACTAGAGGAGTGAAATGTAGCAACAGAGCAGGAAAGACTACATTTTAAGTAAACATAAAGGAGATAATTTGGGGGGGGAAAGCCTTAAACATAAGTAATACAGTGTACAGTTGTGTGTTGGGTTGATCCGAAGGGTGTAGACTTTTAAATTGTGTTTTATTTTAAGTTTTTACTGGTATTTTCTTTACAAAGCCAAATAAATCTGACTGAAAATATGCAGGAATTATTGGTTAAAAGTACTCAGATGTTATCTTTCTACGTTTTTTTAAAGGTAAATTATATTGAAGATAAAACATTTGAACATAAAAAGCAAAGCAATACAAAAACCATCACCTCTTTTACCTTGTTTGAGGTTCATTCTTGATCTTACATGTGATAAATAATTGCAGATGTTTACAGTTTACCTATTTAAGCTGTTGATAAGTCTGATAAAGGTTATGTGGGGGCTTTGGGCAATACACAATGACTAAACATATTTATTTTATTACCACGTGACAACAAGCCAACCTGATATTCCTAGAAAGTTTTATCAGTGACTCATCTGATTGAGCAATAGGGGACCTTCCAATACACAACTTATGAATAAACAACCACATAAAGCATCTTCATATGTAGATTCAAGGCAAATAATTTTGCTTTTCAACATTAAAGTTGTCAGGAAAAGTGTAAACGCAAAAAATAAACATGAAGTTAAATGTAACCAGCAAACATGATAACATAATGTTTGTTTTGTAGGTCTCATCCAGTCAGCAGCCATGAAATTCTCCCTCATCGCCGCCGTCGTCGTGCTCGCTCTGGCACAAGGTATGACCAAGATGTATACATACATCATTAAAAACACAGTTGTGGGAATACAAGCTTCTTTTTATTAAAGTCTTACCTTTTTTTTTTTGGAAACCAACAGGAAGTTTCGCTCAGGATGCCACCGATCTTGAGAAGGTTGGTCAGTTCTTAGAGGACTTCAAGAACAAAATGGCTACGGACCTGACTGAGATGATCAGGAACCAGGATCTGGCAAACCAGGCTCAGTGAGTAGAAAAAAAACCCGACACATGAAGACATGCATGACTCGTGTTCAGGATGATTAAGATCTTGCTGATGACCACACTGGACCTTGTTCACTCTTAGATACTGAACGAGTTGTAACTTGTTCCTGTGCAAACATGAGTTGACATTGAGTTGTTTTGATGAGGAAAAACAATCATAATCTTTAAAGTAAACAACGTGGAATGAAGCTTATACATATACTTTATGATGCATTTATTTGACTGCAGTAGTTGTTTTACAGTTGCTGTTATATTAGTATATCAACCACCAAGTAATATATGCAGTTAACTTCACCTAGACCAACTACAGTATTTAACTACCATGTACATACACATCAGTATTAATAATCCAACAATATAACTTTATTACAATATTATCTTTTCTGGTGATACTGTTAATGCAGATTATTTTACTTGTAATGGAGTATTTTCATATTGCAGTGTTGTCCTTTACCTCTCAGTATATAAATTAATGGAAGAGCTCTATTGCATTGAATGGGGTTGATCGTTGTAAACCAGAACCCCTTTCCACTCACCTTTACCATCAGAACTCACAAGCTTTCAGTAGTATATAACACAATACTAAGTCATTTTACCGTGTGATGATTTATCCTATTCCTCCCCACAGGACCTTCAAGCAGGAACAGCTGGAGCCCCTGGCCACCAAGGTCCAGGAGCATGTGAAGACTGCTTTGACTAGCATCGAGCAGCAACTCAAACCCCTGGCTGAGAACATCCAGGCCCATCCCATGCTGGAGAACTTCCAGAGGCAGGTTGAGGCCATCTTCCAGAGGGTGACAGAACAGGCCAAAGCCCTCGGCAACTAAGTCAGCTTGTACTTCCAAAAGACTCAACCGTGCCACCGCAACTCCATCTCCTGTCGTGGGCCGAGTTAATGGAGCTCCTCGTGTCTGAAGGCTGGCCTGAGTTCAGGGAGTCTAAAATGTGTTTCAGTGCTTGTTGACGTTGACATCTCTGGCATAAAGCATAATAAAAAACATGGAACACAACATCATATTGTCAGTGTCTTTTTGTGGGAATGTAATAGTTGTTTTGACCAGTTTACCATAAAATTTGATCAATAAACAGATACTTCAAGAACATTTAAGAAAATATCTAAATATGCGATCAGGTTTCTGTGACGTGATAAGAACAGGCTTATCTTTGCTTCCGTAACAGCCAGCAATAGACACGTACTAATTGTTTTATAAGTTTTATTCAAGCAAGCAAAGGTCAGGGGAAATTTCACAACAGGCATCTACAGCCCAAACATTCAAACATTTAAAAGGGATAAAATGGCAGAAAGGAATGCTTTCAATCGTATTTTGTCACAGAACTCTTCTCTAAAACCCCTTAGAAACTGATCATTTTTTATTTTCATTTTTTCCTCTTTTTTTGTGTGTATTTTCTCTTTTTAATTCAGCAAACCAGACCTGTTGATTTTCATTTTTAGGCCTGGCTGGAGATTTGTTTCCATTGTTTTTTTAATATATTATTTGACTTATTTTTACTTTGTTTTGTGTATTTTTAACTTTTTCACTGTGAAATTCTTTTCTCCATCGGTGAAGCTAGTCTCAAGGTTCCCCATTCCTGTAAAAACAGCAAAAACACAATGAATGATGGGATTTTTTTTTAACCCACATTTCCACACAATTTGCAAGTAACATTGACTTTCCTAATCAAGCAAAACAAACACATCTGCCTCAAGTGTTATGGTAAATCTGAGACTATATTTGCAGATAGTTACAAATAGAATAATGAGTGAGAAGTGAGTTCAGCGTAGAAGCAAAACTCCTGACATCATTGTCCTTTCCTTGTTAAAGCAGCTCTGGAAAACTAGTTGTACCTTGGGTTTAGACACTTGGGACACCAGCTGAATTCGTCACTGTCTTCTGAGCAGCCTCCTTGGCCTGATGAGCCTGTAGCACAGCCACCGCCTCATCCACCTAAAGAGAAATTGATGACTAATGTTAGCAAAACCACAACATCCGGCAGAGAATGCTAAAGAGCTCTGCTTCCAGAAGAGCCACTTTTCTTCCATTTAAAATATACTTTCAAAATCATTTTCCTCTGTCGATGGTAGAAATGTTTCCCCATGACATTTATATTAAGACCAGGAAGTACTCCGCACTCCTTTTTAATATTAAGTCAGGGTGAACTCTCCAGAGAAGGAACCACAGGAAGCTGTCGATATTAACAAACTTAAGTACTGACCTTCGAGCGGAGAGACTCTGGTGACTCCAGCATGTGGAGCAGCTCTGAGTTGTCAATCTCCAGCAGCATGCCAGTGATCTTGCCTGCCAGGCTGGGATGCATGTTCTGGATCAGCGGAAACAGACGCTCACCTACAGGAGTGACAGATAAAAAAGGATTTACAACAGGAAGTGATCAACACCTGCCAAGGGCCTGGGGCAATACATTGTAAATACATGTTACATACAACATACAAGGTGGGATGGAAAAACCAAAAACGAGCTAATGTGCTACGACTGAACCGTACCCAGCATCTGCTTCTGTTCCTGTGGTGGAGCAGCGGCCAACATGGAGGCAGTCAGAGGCTCCTGTCCCTGAACATGAACTGCAGGCTGTGAGGAAGGAACACAGGGAAAAATGTTTCAACACATATCCAAATTTCCTCAGATGTAAGACAGAAAAGGCCACCAAACAACGAGATGTGCATTCCTACCTGCTGCATGGTGACTTGTGGCTGAGATGTCATGTGCTGCTGGGGGTTGCGGACTCCTGCAGCATACTTGTACTGAGGTACTCCACGCACGGGAGCGCCTGCTGCTGCAGCTGCAGTGGCTGGGCGGGGGCCCATGGTCTGAGCGGCTGCAAGAGGAGCCAGAACAGGAGAAATCATCAAAATGCACAAAGAGACAACATTTACACAGTTAATATGTTTGCTGAGCAGCCAGAAAGACTATTGATTGTGTGTAAATGACTTACCGACACGCTGGGCGGACATCATGCGGGGCACCTGGGAGGCAGGCCGCATCGTACTGAAGGTCTGGGGGCGTGGTGCTGAGGGACGCATGGCACCTGGCATGTTCTGGAAGTCTATGAACACACAAAACCGCAGCACGTTAATGTACAGGTACAATAGATAGTTTAGTTTGACTGTATCTTAATGTGCTTTTAAAATGAGAGACACAATGACGCAGGACAAATACTCACGCTGTGGTCGGACACCTTGTGTGGTCCAGCGAGGGCTCGGGCGGAGCTGGGCCATCTGGCCAGCAGCTGGGTAGTAAGCAGCTCGGTTCTGGGCCTGAGGTATGGCTGCCATAAAGTAGCCAGAGGGCGGGGCAGGCTGGTAGGGGTTGATGACTGGATTTGGCACCGCACGCACACTGGCCATGCGCTGCATGTACTGGTTGGTCAGGTGGGCTTGACGCTCCTCTTTCCTCTGGGCCAGAGCCACGTACAATGGCTTGGTGGCTACAATGCGTCCATTCATTTCTGTCACAGCTTTGGTGGCCTCCTCTGGGGACGAGAAGCAGACAAAGCCAAAGCCTTTGCTGCGCCCGCCTTCCATCATCACCTGAAAGACAGAGAGACAGCTTAGATGGTAAAATTATGACTTCTACATAATAAGTACTACTAACACTATAATATAGAGTTATATTATAGTGTTAGTAGTACTGGCAGCTTTTAATAACTGGTAATGAGCGGGATATAACCCTATATTATAGTCTTAGTAGTACTAAGACTATAATATAGGGTTATATCCCGCTCATTACCAGTTATTAAAAGCTGTTCATAAGCCATCTATTTATTACCAAAGATGGATAAAGAAGCAGATAAGATCCTACCTTGGCACTGGTTATGGTGCCGAATGGTGAGAACTCCTTTCGCAGGCGTTCGTCGTCAATTCCGTCATCAAGGTTCTTCACATACAAATTGACACCCTAAAAATGATTAGACAAAAGTAAACTTGTGTTCTTTTTGAAAATAATACATACCAGGCAGGAATAATCAGTCACCAATGAACTGAAACATTCCCTGAACTGTTTATTAAGTTTTTTGTCTGCAGTACATATTTATCCCCAGGATCCATGGTGAAGAAACGAGGGGCCCATGAACTACAAAGTCACTGTTGCAGCTGATTTGGCCAGTGCAACCTACTAATGAAGAAGCACCGAATTTGACAAAGCTGCAGTCTTTACTTCAGACAAAGACGTGTACAACAACAACAATTTAAAACACAGTCATTTTGTTAGTTATCAATAGATGCTAGAAAACAAACTGACCTGGTAACGGGTCATACGGTCTTGTTTCATTTGCTCGAATTTGCGCTTCAGCTCCGTCTGTCGCTCCACCTTCTTCTGGGCACGGCCGACGTAGATGAGCTTCCCATTCATCTCCTTGCCATTCATCTCGTCCACTGCCTGAAGCAATCGAAACACAGTCAGCTTTGTGGCTGGGAATAAGGGAAGCATTTTCTGGTGCTCACCAAAAGAAATATACTGATGGCTCAAATCTTACCTTCTGGGCGTCTTCGTGCCTTTCGAAGCTGACGAACCCGAAGCCTCGAGACTTTCCGCTGTCATCTGTCATGACCCGAATACTCATGGCATTTCCTAAGCAACAGAGGGATCTCCTTTAATGACTATTTTGCTCCATGGTGGGTTTTTTTTTTACAGGTAATCAAGACAGACACCGTTTATAAACAGCCCAGAAGCAAGGAATTTTAATCCTTTAAGTCCTAGTGCGTCATCGGCGACACGTTTGGGCTAGTGCACTTTGGAATACCGTAAATGTCACCGTTTGTGCTATTGGAAAAAATCCAACGGTTTCTGAAAGCTGAGGCGTTGCGCTTTACAGCCAATATGGTGTCATTACGGTAATTTCATTTGTGCCCCCCCAGGAATCCACTGGATGTAATTACTGTAAAATTACCGTAATGACACTATATTGGCTGTAAAGCACAACGACATTGCCATTACGGTCATTACGGTAATTTCATCCGTGCCCCCCCCCCAGGATGAAATTATGGATGAAATTACCGTAAAATTACCGTAACTCTTATAATAGGCAGTAAATCATAAATAACTGCCAGATATTGAAAGTTTCTTCTGAAAAAATGGGCACAAGCACTCTCAGGACATTTTCTTACCTTTTTGTAATCAAAATAAGAAAAGAAAAACCAGGTGGACATTTTGAGGCTCAGGTCTTAAGGGGTTAAGTAGCAGTTTGACATATTGACTCTCCAACTGACCGTATTTACTGAAGAGTTCCCTCAGCTTCTCATCATCCATTTCTTCACCAAAGTTTTTAATGTAGACATTTGTGAACTCTTTGGCTCGGGCTCCCAGTTCAGCCTCGCGCTCTTTGCGAGATTTGAAGCGACCCACAAATCTGCGTTGGAATGACATTTAGCAAAGTTTAAAAACTGCATATTTCTAATCAAATGAGTTATGCATATCATACAGCAGTTGTTTTGCCACAAATCTATTCATCCAGTCATCTTTGCTAAGACACCTTGACTGAAACTGTGCTCAACATTCAAACTCCAATATTAATTCTACAATAAAGTCTTGTCACACATTAGTACGCACCCAAACAGTTCACAACTAGTTAAAGACATTCACTTACACTTTTCGGTCATTGAGCAGCATGCCGTTCATTTTCTCAATGGCTCGTTCAGCTGCTTCCTGAGTCTCAAAATGCACAAAGCCGTAGCCTTTCGAGCCATTCTCGTCACAAACCACCTTAGAGAAAAAAGAAACATGCTGCTTTTAAGCCACACACACACACACATGCAGCAACACCTTATTAAACCTAAACTACCTACTGGATCCTACTAAATATTAACTTTCACAAAATAAAACTGACTTGCTGTGACTTTTTTGTTTTTTTGCAAGGGGATTTGGCCATTGTCAAAAACCTAAACTGCATTTCCATGAATGTCTTTTTTTCACAAGGTCTCTCTAGACAGAATCTACTGTTCATAATACTTATGTTAATTTAGATACAGTGCCTTTCTTTCTGCCCATATTTCATTTCATTTCATTTGCACTCTGCACATTATTTCATATAATTTGCACTAGGTTTGTATATAGTATATTGTTAAATGCCTTTTTCTATTAGATTGTTTATTTTTTATCTTTTATTCTTCTGTATATGGTAAACATTTTTGTGTGCAATTCTGTGGTTGGCTGTAACAAGGAAGTTTCCCCGATGTGGGATTAATAAAGTCTAATCTAATCTAATATAAATCCAATGTTTGCCTAAGAGCGCATATTCCTCCTTATAATATTCTGTTTTTCTTTTTACATTTCTAAATAATTATGCCATCTGCAGGTACAGATCCAAACACTGATGCATTATTAACTGTATATAGTGTTAGAGGTGAGTATTCTGTTATCAGCAGTTGGGTGAAACATCTGTTAATTGGGGAGAAGGCCTTACACAACTCCAGACGTCTCCAGGAAAACACTTGCATGCAAAGTGAGCACACAGTGGCAAAACAGTGACAGCTAACCATCCTCCCCCCCAGGTTCAGGTTACATACAACAAGGCAGAGAAAGCCACTGGTGCTTTACCTTGCATGACAGGATGTTGCCAAAAGCAGAGAAGGTGTCATAAAGAGCCTTGTTGTCGATAGACTTGTCAAGATTCTTGATGAAGATGTTTCCCACGCCGCTTTTTCTCAGTGACGGATCACGCTGTGACCACATGATGCGTACAGGCCGCCCCTTGATCACATCGAAGTTCATGGTGTCCAGCGCACGCTCGGCTATGGGGAGGAACACAGGAGGATTATTTAATACATTTAAAATTAGATAGATAGACAGACAGACAGACAGACAGATACTTTATTCCCTCAGGGTTAGCCTTTGGATAAACCAAATGTCAGAAAACTGGATTTTCAGGTTTTCTTTAGGGTCATTTTAAAAGCTTAAACAGGGCACTTAGTCGTGGTGTTTAAGTATATTTACATTTGTTAGTCCTCATTATGTCAACTTCCTTTTAGCTCTTTACCGCAGGGCAGCTTGATAGAAGGTTTTCCTGCATTAATCCACTTCCTCTGGTCTAGAGTTTCAAACTGGGTCCTTCTGGTCACCAGTACATCTGCATAACTGAAGCTTGCCAACTGAGACCATCCAGTATTGAATACTACCGACAGCGTCATATATCTAACCTTTTAAAGTTAAATTGGGGTTTATCTTACTGTAGCATTTCTGACTGCATTTACTTTAGTTACTAATAAATCTGGTGATTCAATCATATACTAATAGTGTGATCTTGAAAATGTCAAGGCCACAACTGAAGTTAACCCACAACAGAAGTGCACAGCGGTCGGAAGAACAGGCTTTGTTTCCAGGGGACAATATTTTCTGACGGACTATTCTAATTATGAGAGAGTTTAATGAGACGTAAGTAAAACGCTGCTGCTCGATGATTGTGATTAATGTCGTTATGTGTTTTCACAAATCAGCAATGTTGGTCACCGTGTTGAAATTATCATAACGTTATGTATAAACTCTCAAAATAGTCCGTCAGGAAATATTGTCCCCTGAAAACAAAGCCTGTTCTTCCGACCGCTGCGCACTTCCATTGTGGGTTAACTTCCGTTGTGGCCTTTGCATTTGTGTTGTGGCTTTTGCTGTTGCGTTGACCCTTCTGGGCCACCTTAAGTCCGTCCTGTACATAATGACTGAGTTTTCTCACATCAAAACCACCAAAGTATCCAGGTCATTATCATAAAAGATGACATAAACCAGCAAATATTCTCATCGGAGAAAATGGATGTGGTATATTTTTACATTTTCACTTAAGAAGCTGATATAAATCATCAATAAGCCCTGTACCATAAACAGAGTTCATTACCAGTTCTGTGCTAATTAACCAACTAATCATTACTGCTGCATTATGACACATTGACACTGAATAGTATCGTCCCATGATGCCCCTCAGAAGGTAACGAAAATACTGTAACTGGACCAGAAATGTGCAATAACAACTGTCATAACACAGTAATAGTGTTAGACGAATGACGGGAGTGCTTACAAGTAGCACAATACTAGGTGGGGTCAGGCAAAGTGAATATTCACCATTTTACCATTCCTTTTACCATATACTAAGGAAGCTGTCCATTCAATACTTTTAGGCACGATGACAAGACAGTTACGTTTTCTGCATTTTTGGACAGGTTTGTTTTCACTGCAGCGAGGGGCCGAGTATCCCGGATGACCCTGGTCTTACATGGAGCTTAGGAAACTGTACCATATTGTTTTATATAGTAAAAGAAATGGACACACCATGATAGAGAATTAGTGCAAAAACTTTGGGGCACACCCAACAAGGCAAATGCAGACCTGTGCTCTTATCAATGGCATGCAGAAAATGTTTTGTCGGGGGTAGATATGTGGCTCCTAAAACCTACATAGATAAGGTTTAACATTTCTAGGAATGTACATATTGTTGTTTACCAACCTGATACAGATCAGTGCTCATGTGACAACTGAACTGACACATTCTGGTGAATTCTATGCACCATTTTTTTTTTAACTTTTTGAACAGATTTGTGTATGGGGTATGTGTGTTTGGGGGGGGAGGTCTATTCTGTGAAACCCAAGCCTATGCTGGCAAACATTCCAGGCACTTTAACTGCTGTGTCAGTGCTTTCAGGATTAACAGCTGGGGTGTTGTCCTGACAGAAAAGAGATAAAACAGGCAGTGAGGATCCACTTGGCAGCTAGCAGCGCACTGCTACATGGCCGGGGTGGGCAGGGCAGGGCGGACACGCTGCTGCGCTGCTACGCCACTGCTGGGAGGTTCAACTGAGGAGACCCTACCGACATCATGTCGGCCGCAGTCACGTGTAGTACAAATGGGCTAGCCCTCACTTGTCATTTTTAAAGCAGACACTCGTTATTACACATTTTGTAGCGTGTGTGGTTTAATAAACTGCTTACCGTCCGCTGGCTGTTGGAAGTTGACATAGGCGTATCCGAGGGAACGCCGGGTGATCATGTCCCTACAGACCCGAATCGAGAGGATGGCTCCAGCTGGGCTGAATTTCTCGTACAGCATGGCTTCGGTCACATCTTGATGCAGGTCCCCGACGTACAGGGAGGCCATGGGGTAACTGGGAGCGCTGGGGTTCATTTTTTTTTCTTCGTCGGCCGCAGAGGCTAGCAGAGTAACCGGACGAAGCTTGTTTTTAGCTAACGGAAAAAAGTTTTCGAATGCTCGGTTCTCTAACGGTCACTGGCGTCAGTTGGAGGCAGAATGCTGATGGTAAACGTTATCCAACCGTTGACTTGTCAGTTGGAGTGTTTTCAAGAAAAACAACCTAAAATGAGTTGGCTAAAATGACACAATGTCGACTTCTAATTGGATTAAAACTGTCATTCAAATTTGACACGCAAAGATAAAAGGCAAAACTAGCGTTACTTGGCCTCGCTTCTGATTCAGTAACACGTCGACTGAATTTTTTTTAGGCAGCCCCTTCTTGTACGTTACCGTCCAGTCCTCGAATGTCTACTCCAGCTTCACCGACTTGTTACAAAAAGAAAAAAAGATTTTTTGGTTTTTTTATATTTTGAATTTTTTTTGTATTTTTATTTTTTTATAGAATGTGTGCCGAGCGAGCTCAGGAGCACACGCGCACTCACACAGCACTGACAGCCGGGGTTGAGGGGGAGGAAGGCGACGGGAAGCGGCTGTTTATATACCGGTGGGCGCGTCACGGGAATTGACCAATCAGCTTCCAGTATCGTTGAAAAAAAAGTCAACAAAGGGGCGTTGCCCACAACTGTACGCATGATGATGAAATCATGTAAAACGTATTGTTAAAGGCTGGAATTGACTTATTGTATTGACAACAATACCTTATTGTTAAGTGGTGCTGCGCCTGACTGGCTTGTATTCATTGTGGATGCAGGGATTTGGATCTACATGCAGCCTTGTCAGCAAGAATTACACAGTAAATACCAACTGCTATGTAGCTCCAGTATTAGGAATACCACAGGCTGATGATTCCTTAGCCTTAGGTGTGACTTTATGCTCCAAGGGTACCACATGACCCTCATTTGATAAGGGTGAGGTCATTCAGAACTTGTGATATGCAGGAGTGCATCACACACAAATCCCTTCAAGTGCAGCAGTTTTCAGAAATCTGGTGTCCAGCCCTCATACATACTGTAATGTAACTCTCAGTGGCTATAAGGGCGAGAATCAAAGGCAGAGCCTCATTACTCACACTAGGTCACTGATCAAATCTTAATGTAAATGGGCCCACTGTTTAAAGACAAGATAATAAGACAGGCTTATGATTCCTCATACATTTCAGATTATCAGTGTGGTAGTGATCTGCAAAAAAATGTTGCTCGGTCAAGCCTAAAATGACGATCTTCTGTCTCGTGGAACATCTGCATGCATCACATGGCTCTTCAGTCTTCACCATCTGCAGAGGGCAGTGTTGTCAGGGAAAAGCATGCATCCATGTACAATCAAACCAGAACACTGCAGTCTCTAGAGCCATACTTGGCAGTATTAATGTTTTTTCACCAGAAGAACTTACTGATGTAATGAAAATATAGATTTTTATGAGGCAACCTACAGTATTTTATCAGGTTGTGTTCCCCTTACAGGTCTAGATACGAGAGATTATCCAAAGTTATAGCTTTAATTTCACCACTGTTGTGTTGAGTGAAGGCAGTTCTTGGCTGTGTGCTTGAGGACATTCAGTAGCAGCCACTTTAACCACAGGTGACAGCCCTAATTTCTTTGCTTTAACATGGTAACATGCTGACATCACTGCAAGAATGTGTCCATGTGACCAGCTGACATGGTAAATAGGTGGAAATAGAGCTGATGAACCAACAGTAAGCCAGCACAGCATCTCATTTGAGTGATTTTCATGGAGGCAAACTAAGCTATGTGTGATTGTAAAGGTTTTGGAAATATACTCATGAAAACCTCAAATAATGAACTTTAATTTCAAAGTACACTGTGTCTATTTTGTGGCATAGTTCAATGTCTGGTACCAAAACAGTATTTTCTGTTTCCCTACAGATGTTTAATCCAGAAATGCATTACCGTAACACATCTGGTATAAAATGTCATGTTTTAATGCATAAAATGGTTTTGAACAATTATAAAAGAACATTTAAGGAAATAGTGTCAGAACAAATACCTTTCAATACCGCTGCACTATGTTCATGGCCTTGTCTCATTCAACATCTTTTTCCATCACTGCAATGCGTTTTATTTAATGATTTATTGAAATGACATTGAAAATCCTTCATGTTTAGTCACTTAATAAAATGTCCCTTATACTGTTTGAACAGTTTTTTTTAAATGTAATGCTTTAAAGCAAATTCACAATTAAAATTGATAAGAAAAGCAGTTCACGTTACAGTACTGAAATAACTGTGAATATGTTAATACTCATTTTAGGCAATACCCACCAACCTTGAGCTCATTGAAGAACTTGCTGTTGGGGAAAAAAACGTGGTTTACATATTTCAAGAAAAAAAAAGTGTTGCGATAACTTATATGTGAATGCAAAGGAAGTACCATTTTCATGAGAATCACCCATATGTACTGACGTATTGTAAGAACATTGTTATACATAGACACACAGCACAGCATACTCCATTTGAATGTTTTTATTCCACTTACATGAAAGCACATAACCAAGTAACATACTCAAGGGTGTAACTTGCAAATTCTGAATCCCTCATCCCATCTTTTCTTAAAACCAAGATACTGTAATTAGGAGAAACTGGCACTACTTTGTGACTACTAAATGGCCTTAATGCAGCTTTCTACCAAGTTACTTTAATATTCAGTTTATATTAAGCATGGTTTTAGTTCGTCTTTTCATGATGTACTTTCAACGAAGATAAATGTTACTGTAAACCACCTGGTTCAAGCTAAATCCTAAGCAAAAACTGCCCCGTTTCAAAGCACATCTAACCCTCACACCATACTACTGAGAACTACATACATTCCAGGAGTCAAATCAAGAGTCAAAGGGAATAAAATACACCAAAAGAAAATACAAAACACCTGAATAGAAAAGAGTAGAAAGCCATATAAAAGCACATGGCAAAAGTATCCTCTGCACTGCTGAAGAGATAAAATATCAAAAGTTATAGTATCAAGCCATTTTACCAAGTTGTTCACTTTATCTTAGGCTGTTCATACCTTGTCATACCTTGGTATGCAAAACTGCAGGAAATTATAGTCTACACATTTCACAGAGTGAAAAGATGTCAGTAAAATGGAATGTAATCTTCTCAACAAATCCGTCAATCCAAGTTTAAACTACAGTTTTCAGAAGTAGCCATCATACAGGAAACCGTTCCTATGCCTGAAGGCACATTGAACCCATTGAGCCATGAAACATGTACCATCCATAAAAACACTACCTGCTACACTGGACACCGACGAGGCGAGATGGATACAATATGGTAATAGATCTTTACCAAGGTAAAACCTGGCTACAGTATATAATCACTGCTACTGACAGATGTAGAATTTAGTGAATGTGACTATTTTTTACACCTAACGTTGCTTCAAAGGAGTTTTGTGGACCAAAGTGTCACAAAGGTTTTAAATGTTCAGTTCAAGTAAAAACATACAAATGACTAAAGTTACAGTTAGAGGTTTTTTTTTTGTTTGTTTTCCTGCAACAGCAGCAGTTTGCTACAGTGAATAAGGTTAAAGACCACGGGGCTGATTTGGATCTAAAGGAGGGATTTGATCTGGAATAAAACAGACAACAAAAAAAAAGAAAAGAAATATGAACATTCACTGGTTCACACAATGAGTCATGTTCAAAAGAAAAACCAATTTATCCCATTCTTTTCTCTGTGGGGGTGCTCAGACAATAACATACACACTTCAATGTATCTGCACACACATACTGTACTTTACACACTGCAAGTGTGGTGTAAACATACATATCTGTGCATGTATGTGCACACACAACCACGCACACAACTTAGGCTGGTGAGAGGTAAAAAATGTATGTGTGTGTTTTTTTTTCCTTTTCGGAAGTTCAGTTCTTCTCCTCAGGTGCCTTCTCCGTTGTCTCTCCTGCACCATCAACCGGACCCTCAGGCTCAGCCTGGTTGTCTGACGTCCACAGCTGCAACAGAGCACAGGACAATGGATTTAGTGCTCGCTCAGAAGCACGGGGAAAACCTTTGCATCTGAAATATTTAGGCAAGTTTGAAAAGTAATGTGAGGAAAAGACACTCACTGTCAGATTGTCACGGAGCAGTTGCATGATCAAGGTGCTGTCTTTGTAGGAGTCACAGTCGAGCTGGTCAAGCTCAGCGATGGCTTCGTCAAAGGCCTGGAGCAGACAGAGAGACCGATCAGTACTTTCAAAACCAGCATATAGGCTCCCAAAGTGTCCAAGACCAGCTTGGGATGATTGTAAATAAATAGTGGTAGGGCCATATGATTGGAATAAGGCCTAACAACGAGGAGCTGTTATATAGCTTAAGATAAAAGGGTACATTTGTGCTGTGACACTACAAATGATTGTTATGGCAATGTAATAGAAATATCAAATTGAAACATTAAAATTCTTATTGTGGTTACGACGAAGACAAACCCCAAAGTTTTATTTGTTAGCCTTAACCTTTACCCAACGTAAATATCAGCATAAAGGAACTGATGACAAAAAAAAAATCTAACACTGTTACTGCGATTTTTGGTTGCAAGAAAAATCCACCGTACGTTTTCTCTTATTTTCATGTAAGGAACTGTTTGACCTTTTGCAAAACACTTGATTACCATCTTGTCAGTATAGCTAGCAACTGGTTAGCTTAGCATACAGTCAGGGAACAGATAAACTGGCTCTGTCCAAAGGTAAAGCCCGGCACACACTAAAGGATTCTTCAAACCTTCACACATTTAGAGACCACACACTTAATGATCAAAAAAGACAGATCGCACAAGATTTCTCTCTTCTGATCTTAGTGTGTGGTGTGCACTACGGAGCACACCACACACTAACCGATTCTTCAGCAGAGTATCAGGTTTTTCACACTAAGTAAAGGCCTCTACACACTACAGGATAATCGGGCCGATTTTTGTTCCGATCTCCCCCTTACGATCAAAGCCAGCAAAGGCCCGATTGTCGGATGTTTGCAAACATAACCACCAAAGTAATACTTGTGACAATTTCTACTGACCTCCAACTCACGCTGTAATCCATACAGCCCAGATTCATTTGTTTACACTGAAGTCACGTTTGACTACGCGAGATTTGGAATATTGAGCGTGAAGAACCTGATACTCTGAAGCTGAAGAATCGGTTAGTGTGTGGTGAGCTCTGTAGTGCACACCACACACTAAGATCAGAAGAGAGAAATCTTGTGCGATCTGTCTTTTTTGATCATCAAGTGTGTGGTCTCTGAATGTGTGAAGGTTTGAAAAGTCCTGTAGTGTGTGCCGGCCTTAACAAGATCTGCCCAACAGCATCTCTAATACTCACAAATCAACACCTTATATCTGGATTGTTTAATCAAAAAGCAAAGTGTAAAAACAACAATTTATTGTATTAAGGATTACGGCCTTCTTGGCTGGAGGGGAAGTGACTTCCTCCATGTTATTGCCATGAAGTATCCATTCAAATAGCACAGCATGTTCTATTCAGTTCCAAAAATAATCAAAGATAAAACATACCCCTTACTCTTTTGTTTCAGTTCCATCTTCTATTTATTTGAGATTTCAACGAAATCCTAAAACATAAGGTCTTCAGAAATTAAAGTTGGTTCAGATAACCCAACTTTCTATTGCTCATCTACTTAAGGGACCATAGACAATAGAATAATACAACACTTTGCTCCTGTTTTAGCCTCTTTACACTTCTCTTTCAGTATGTTTCAGGACAGCTATTTAAATTTGACTGATGACGGAACGCTGATTCCAGAGGCTCTGGAACAATCTGCACAGGGAAATCTAATCAGCTGAGTCAGAGACCTCTTTTTAGTCTATTCTTAAAATGTGCTTTCAATCGCAGGGGCTTTCTAAAGCTAACTACACTTTTCATTCTCTGAATTGTCCCATTTCTTTAAAATTCACTATCTTGTCGTTTTTGTTTTGTCGTTTACACACCAAACTGTGTTTTCTTGTTTTATGACTTGTCGGTTCAATTGTGCTGCCTTGGGAAGCACTTTGAAAAGCTTGACAAATGAAGATGATAATTATTACTGTAGAGCTGATCATCATAGTAAAGTTTACCCTGACTACCCTATAGAGGAATGAATACTGGGTTTTACGATGTTTACTGGTAGATCTGATGAATCTAGTGGGAATTCCCTGAGTAAACTCCAGTTAACAGGCATTTTTCACAGAAGACAGGTGTAAATTGCAAAATGTGTGCTGCTTAATTCCAATTAGATGATCTGGTTTCCTCATATGGTGCATGCTGACTCACTGCCACATTGTCATGGCCTTAAGGGACGTTTAAGTAGAACACAGCCAGCTTAAATGTCAAGAGGTACCCCTGTGCTTTTCCTGCTTCTACCCCGATTGATGCCGGTCTGAGTCATAAAAGCAGAATGAACATCTCAGTTGTACTACAAACTAATTTGTTAAGCAACTATCAAACCTATGTTTACTTCGTATTACACTTTTCAGCAGTTTCAGGACTATTCTACTTGTATAAAGGGCCAAATTGTGTCCTTATGAAATCAAACAAATGAGTAGAGGGTTCCTACCTCCTTGGCCAGTTCGCAGGCCTTTTCAGGCGAGTTCACGATCTCATAGAAGAAGACAGAAAAGTTCAGAGCGAGGCCGAGGCGGATGGGATGTGTAGGCTTCATTTCTTTTTTGCTTTTGTCATAGGCTTTGGTGTAGGCCTCTTGCGACTCTGTGATGATCTCTTCACAAAGGAAAAACAGACCAGTCAGGAGGTTTCAAATTTCAAAAACAAGATTTCTTAAAGTTTGTGCAACATCTGTGTGGGTGCATAATGGTGCATGTCATTCAGACTTATTATATTAATCTATACCTATACAATGTTTACTCATTAAGGATATAAAAGAGAACATGTCTTCCTGGGTCTGCCTTTGATGTTGATAAAAATGAAAGAAGAGCAAAATGCCCAAGAGCAGTTTCCCTGAAGTCTAGTGTAAGACCAAGAAAAGCAGCAAATCTCCTACATTAAGAAGCAGGAAAAGGAATGAATTAAGACAACTAAAATTCTCCTCTAAACCAAAGAAACATCAGGCATGAAAGTTGTTAAGGACTGAACAAGGTGTCAAACCACCCAAAGGGGATTGTTCTGGATTTTTATGGATAAGATGCTTTAAAATTGTGGGATTTTCTAAGCAAATTCGCCGCTGAAGAAACAAATCTATAATTTACAAGACAATCTGAAAAAGACAAACGGCACTTGGGCAGTTTCCTCAGCCAACCAGTCGCAGCCAACACCCAGGTTTTGCTCCTGTTGCCATGACAACACAGCAGCTGCCTTTGCCTGCATTTCAGCCGACAGGTGTAGGTCAAGGACGGGGAGGATGTCGGTATTCTGGCCGCAAACTACACCTGAAGCAAGCTCGGCCTCTTCAACCTACAGACAATTTTGAGGACCCCTAATCAGCTCACATTCATCCCATCATACGACGACAGACGTGACCACACAGCAGCAGCATGCGCTTTTAGAAGGTTATGCGTTTGAAATCACTTTTCATGAACCCTGGGTACAAGAATCCATCAGATTTTCTCGAGAGATGAATGGAAAGATTATTAGCAGCATATGAGGTGTGCTTTATTTACCATTCTTGCGATCACCATTGGCAACCTCAGCTTCGTAGCGCAAGTAGTCTCCCTTCATCTTCAGGTAGAAGACTTCGCTCTCACAACACTTTGCGTTGGGGATTAGAAAGTTGTCGAGTAGGTCCTGCAAGTGCACATGTGAAACTTTAACTCTAAATGTATAGAACACAACTCAATTGTACTTTTTTTTTTTCCACCTCCTACTTGTTGTTTGTCTCAGAATAAAGATTTTAAAAGTGATGCGTCAATAAAACATTTAAAAAAATGGAGGGTGCTGACAGGTGAACGACAGCAGGCAGAGCAAAAGTAAGAAAATATTGCACAATGTCAAAAAATATGCTAAACAATAGGAAATACAATTCCACTTCCAGTCTAACACGTACATTATAAAGCAAAGAAAAAAACACATCTGACCCACCCCTGTGTCTGGGTACAAAAGTATACCCTGTTTTTATATTAAAAGTGAATGAAAAGTAAACAAGAGTATTTTTTATGTTTTTACTGATCCCTTTGTCCATTTATATGCAAGATAAGTGGTCGTAGATATCCTGGGACTGTAAAGAATAAGTAAAATGAAAGATTAATCTAATGGACATTGCTTTAAAACTGGGGCTACTTACTTCACCTATGTATTATTATTTGTTCGTTTTTGTTAGTTTGTGTTTGTATTGTTGTTGTTTTTTTAAATAGCCTACTTATTTTCCTAGCCTGTGAATTATTTTCCCTTAGGCATCTGGTTTTGGTGTGGCATTTAAATGTAAAAACAGGCACTAAGTAAAATATTTGTAAGTGTCTGTGTGAAAGCCTCTAGCTGCCAATGAAAAGCCAAAAAAAAGAAAGAAAAGTAAACAAGAAAACAGGACAATTTTCTGTCCATTAAAACTGAAAGTGAAATGTGGAAAGCACAAATTTGTGAGAACTTCACTATCAAGAGAACTGTCCACTTGGTGTGTGAATTGGTTGCCTGCAGCTTCAGTTCAAGCTTGTTAGTTAGGTTGTTAGTGTGGCATTTGACATTACACTTCACCTATTCCAGGTTCCCTACCCAAATACACCTAAACATGTGACATCACGCTTCTCTGCAGCTATAACTTCCTCTAGCTGTGTGTACATATGTCTATAGGCCTGTTGGTTCCCAATTAAAAGGCTAATGATGTTACTGTATTCAGGACTTTAAAATTTGACCTGCTAGAGAAGATGGTGGCCACTAAGCAGCACAGCCCAATAAGCTAGACATTCTAACTTTGGATGATATAATTGGAATCCCATTAGTGCCATCTTCACAGAGGAGTGTTCAGGTCCAGTTGAAACAATGCAGCTCAGCTGGCGCATCCAACCTCATGTGTAACATATAGTGGATGAAAGTCATGTTGATGTCAAATATTCAGATGTCGTATGTTCAGCTTTAGTTGAATACGGAATTTGAGCAATAAGAATAATGCCCCTTAACTAAATAATGTCAATATATAATATCACTAACTTTGGCTTAACCTGACTGATTTTCAAAGTTAATGGACCGTGAGGCTGGCTTTATACTTTCTACATCCATAAGTTCGTGAGGGTGATGGAATTTCTGTATCTCCCCAAGTCTGCACAGCTACTATGCTACAAGAGCAGCAGTCTCACTTTGCCAGCCCATTCTTTAGTACTGAATATGTCTGGCTGCACCACATTATCATTCTGCTATAGGGGAAAAAAAAATGGCTTTTTTGAATTTCTTTGAGCTAATCAGTCATCATGTGCTGAGCTAAGCGAGGGATGTGGCTTTGTTGTAAACTCAAACTATTGATGGGTAGAACTGTTTTGGTGCAACATTAGGGAGATGAGTACTGTGATTAAAATGGATAATTCCCCACGATTTTTTTTTTCAGTGTGGTAGGCTGCTGCTCTAAGGTTGTTGTTGTGGTTTCCTATCGTGAAAAAAACATTAGGACACAGATAGAAGACTTAAAGATAGGTGGCTCATACTCGCATCCTTCATGTGTTGAGTCAGACCACTAGCAGTAGTGTGCAGGCAAGTAATAGCGATGGCCAATCAGTAGGTGGCACTACTGTGAAAAAGACACAAACCCTCACTGGCTACCCATGAAGGAATGGATTTTTAATAAGTAGAAACTGAACTCCATTTTCTTGAAAATTGCTCAGCAACCACATAAGAAAAAAAGTTTTCTACCCATTGGGATGATGTCATGCACATACATTCTGTTTTGTGTAAGTCTCACAAAAATAAAAACTTCAAGGTTTAAAAACTTCATAATTCAAAGAGGAATAACTGACTATTTCTCTGTGTTTTGTGAATTGTTTTACAAATATTCATACTGACAGTCTATAGGGGAAATGCTTCTATAGTATGATGCTAGGCTGACTGGCCAGAGCCAAACCAGCTCTCTTAAATATGGCCCAGCCAGGCCACAAGCCCTCAGTCATGGCCTTAACACAGCTATCCACCACCTGAATTTCTACTGTGTTGTATCTCCCCGTCTTTCCATCCACCAGTCACAATCTAAGCATTTATTCTCTTCACCCCCCATCTACCCCCTTCACCCATCTCCACCATCTCCTCTCCTTACCAGTACTTCCTTGCAGACGTCGTTGAGCTCGCCCTCAATTTTATCTTTATACTCCTTGATACCTTTGGCCATTTTACTTTCTTCAGACTTCTGTTCCAAGCTGGCCATCACCCTCCAGGAGGACCTCCTAGCCCCCACCACGTTCTTGTAGGCAACAGAGAGCAGGTTGCGCTCCTCGTTGCTGAGCTCTTTTTCGTCGTCTTTGGTCTTTTGTGTGACCTCCTTCATGGCTTCGGCCATGTCGTCGTAACGCTCGGCCTGCTCAGCCAGCTTGGCCCTCTGTAACAGTTCATCCCTGTCCGTCATGGCTCCTGTATGGGCTGAGGAAGGAAGGACAGAGGAGAGAGCATTGAGAAAGACAAAACAAAGGGATCGGGAGACAGGATAGGAAGACAGGAGAGAGGGTTGGGGGAGGGCAGGCACAAGGAGAGAAATAGAAGAACATGACATTGGTTTGATCATTTTACATGAATGGAGGACTGCTATGCATGGAAACGTGTTATTATTTCTGCATAACTCAATTTCTCAGGTATGCATTCAAACATCCCGACTCTCAAGACACACCCATATATTTCAAAATCCTTAGACGACATAAAAATGGCGATTACATAACAGATAGTGCGTAGGGATTGAAACTGTGACAATTCTCTACATCTATGGAGAATACTGCAAGGACAAAAATCTACGCTGCTCGTCTTTTGCTATAATCATATCAGTGCCTCAGCCTCTTTCAAAGCTTGAGAATTTTGGGCGTGTGCACGGGAGGAGGTTTTGCTAAAGTGGTTTTTGGATAATATTCAGCTTGGCTCATCTGGCACTCAGACTGGCACAGACTTGATTTATACTGGTGACTAAAGGCCAATTCATGCTTTCCATGTCCACAAGGGTTTGCGGGATGTAAATTCCATCATGCATCGAAGTGTGTGAGGGCCTGCGTTGACGGTCAGGGTGCTAAAGTATAATCCGGCTTCCCATCAAATACCAAAAATGAGAAAACAGTTTATTTAAGAAAACTGGTACATTTTTCAGTTTCCTTGTGCCCATTAACACTGAAAATTAAATGCTACAAAATGGAAAACAGCTCATCTTTTGGTTGATTGGTCATGTTTCCCTTTCTTTTTGCTTTTTTTCCACTGAACATTGGACAAATAAAAATTACACATCAATGGAGAGGGTGAACCAGAAGTCATCTGCGACCCGGACCAGGAAAGCAATTGGTGTCATCCACATATTTATAAATAAAAGTTGTAATTGAAGGAGTCGCTGCAGAACTTGGGAGGCGCTTTGATTTGCTTTCCATCAATGGGGCCCAAACACAGTTGTAGGTTCTCCAGAAATCTTGTGCCAATTATGCCCATTAAGCTTCAAGTGGACTTCAGCAACAACCATGCATATGTGGGTGCCGGCAAGAGAGTATGATCAAGGCTTAAATCTACTTGGCAGTCAGAAGATGGTTATATTTGTACACAGGTTGTACTTCAGAAAAAAGTTCCAACTTCTCCCGACTGATTATTTTTAAGACAGAAATGTGCAAATTAGCATGATGATTGAAGCACTTCTAGCAAAGTGTAGAGCCAGTAAATTTATTTTTCTTGCCTGAAAGCGGCCAAAATACTAACCATAAGTTACATTAGGGATACAAATAAATATCCTTATTCATAATGCATGCTTCTATTTTAGCTTGCAGATTTGTTTTCTTGAATACAAGTTTAAAATAAAATTGAAAAATGGACGTTATACAGTAGAGAATACCCCAGAGGTCAGTGTGACCTATTCAAAATGTAGGGCTAGGACTGCAACTATTAAGTATTTTCATTAATAATTAATATTGCAGATTAATTTCAAAAATGAATTGATTAGTCGCCCATCGCAATTTCCCCAGAGCACAAGGTGAAACAGTTGTCCTCCCAAAAAACAGTCAAAAAATGCAAAAGAAGAAGAAGCTGTAACCTACGTCTAGAAAATAAAGTTTAGTTACAATTTTCTTGAATGAATTATGAATTAGACAGAAAAGAACAACAAAAATTAGATTTTTGAGGATAGGTTTAGTATTTTTGCCCACAAAAAAATTTATCTGCAAGATAAATTTAGAAAAACACAGAATGTAGGTCTTTCAAATCCCATCCACTTGCTTGCTTGTAGATGCAGATGTAGGCCACTTCCTACAGAGGAGGAGAACCGCAGGACACTTGCAGTGCATTAAAAAAAGAAAATAATGTGCACATTGCTTACCAATCCGTCTTGTATGAGAATCACCAAATCTGTGAGCCCAGAATTTAAAAAAGGGGAGAAAAAAAATCACTCAATCAATGAGTCAGATTTCCCAACACGCAGACACCTGCACCCTTCTCAGGAATGTCGGCCACCCAGTTTCACGTCACGCTCACACACACACACACACACACACACACACACATACACAAGCGCACACACACACCTGCCCACGAGCTCATACAATGTACGGCAAGGGGGGGATAAAAAAAAACCCTCCTACGAGATTTACATTTAAAATTCACCGTGTTTGGAGTGTTTAATGAAGGTTGCAGTCGAGCTAACAAGATAACCGCTGGACTGGAATAAAAGGAGGCTAGCTTACTTCGGTCCACAGTGAACGCCCTTTTTCGCTTCCCGGAAAACGAACCAAAGCTGCTGCTTTAGCGAGCATGAAACACCACTTTTAGGTTCATTAATTTGCAAAAGCGAATGTGGCACAGCAGAAAGCGACCTTCTGACCGCAGCGGACAGAAAAAAGACGGCTCAGCGTGCAGTAAGCAGCGCTCCCCATTCAGTCAGCGGCTTGAACAATGACGGAGCGGCCGAGCATCACCGATGATTTCCACCCAACAGTCGCAGAAACGGCGATGAACGCGGGATGAAAAGCGTCCCCGAAGCCCACCGAGCACAAGTGCGGACCTTTAGGTGAAAATATTACCGAAAATAAACGAGAACCAACCTGTGAGTGTCGTTAGTCGGTGTTGTTCCTGCTTCCCAGCCGCACAGCTGACGATCTCTCCCGCTCATCCACGGGGTTTCCCTCCAATCAAAGACACGGCAGCAGGGTCGCACCGGGACGGCTGACGTCACACTCGGGTTGCTAGGGTGACCGAATTTAAAGGCAAATTTTTGAAGGGCGTGTGAGTCAGCGGAAGGTTTTTAAAGATTTTAACACTTTATGTAGTTTATATAAAAAGAAACCTATTTATTTTGTCTATTTTGTATCCCAACTAAAATAAGCAATCTGTATCGACCACAATATATCTGCCAGTTGAGTACATTACCCTATTTAATCCTTTAATTCGGACATTTTGTAATTTTAAAATTTTGAATTTGATATTTTTTTTAAATCTAACGTTACAAATTCGTACTGCTTTATGAATGCAACAAACAAAAACAAACAAAAACAAACAAAAAGTACATATAGCGTGGGCGTTTTTCCCGGTTTGACCCGCAAAGGCTCATGGGAGATGTAGTTGTTTCCATCTTGGGTGTGACAGGAACGAATTCAAACTGCTGCCTAGTGTAGCAAGCAAGTTTGCTTTTTATTCGCAGAGGTTACTGTATAATAAGTGTTTTATAGGCAAAGGTAAAAATTTAAAACACATAAAAGATAAAATATATTGTAAAATAAGAAAAAAAATCTGATTAATTAAAACACTGGAAAAAGGAGATGTCTTTAGCTTACTCTTAAAAGGCTTACATTTGGGGCAAATTTAAGTTCCAATGGGAGCTGATTCCAGCAGTGGACAGCTTAATGGCTAAACGCTATTTTATCTTGTCAAGTCTGAACTTTAGGCACCACTAACTGACCAGATCATAAAATCCCTCCAGGCTTCTTTTCAACATATCTCTGATATATTTTGGTCCCACACCATTTAGAGACTTATAGGCAATAATTAGGGCCATAAATTAAATTTCACTCCATTTTTTAAAAGTATTTTTGGGGAGTTTTTCCCCATTTATTTTATTATTTTTTGATAGAGAGAGACAGGGGGTATAGAGGAGTGTGACATGCAGCAAAGGGTCTTGAGCCAGACTCGAACTCACGACCGCTGATGGCGACCTGCGCCCACATGGTACCGCCTTAACTCAGCAAGCTATACAGCGGCCCAATTTCACTCCATTTTTACCTGGAAGCCAGTGCAGGGACCTAAGAATCAGAGTAATGTGTTCTCTCTTCTTAGTGTTTGTCCGTATTCTCGCATTAGCATTTTGAGATGCAAATGTCTAACGGTCTTTTTAGAGAAGCCAGTAATACAGTTGCAGTTACTAATGTCGCTTAAAACAGGAACAGAAAACACTGCTGTTTTTCAGTGCTTTGGAAAATAAATGTTAAACTTGAAAGAACAGAAGCTACCCGGAAGCAATTTTATGTGTTGTACAAATGTCATGAAAGCAAACAGTATGCCAGTCATTGTGGAAACTGTGTCTCCAGGACAAGTGTGTTGATTGATCAGGCTGTGATGTGCCATCTTTCTGATTCAGTTTCCCTATCATCATTCCAAATAGAAAAATGAGAAAAGACCAAATGTACATATATGTCTGTTACACACACCTGCATGCACAGGAATATGCATTTATACTGGCATAGTAACATCACTGTGAGGTAACGTTTAGATTAATAATAATATTTTTTCTGCTAATGTGATGCATGTAACCATAACATTTCTTATACGGTCTTCTGCAGATGTATAGTCTGCAAATTTGATAGCGCTTGTACACCAATATAACAGTGACACCTCTGAAGAGAGCTACTCATGATCCAAGTCTTCCTACATAAACTGCCAAATTAGAAAGTTTAATAATTTGCATCAATATACATGATGTAATCTGTAAATGTTAAATAATGTGAGAATCAGGTTAGTTTAAATCCTTATGTGCGTTGAAACTGTCTAATCCGAACTTTGCCCAGACAGAGAGGTGATACTTCATTGTTCATCTTCGTGGTTAATCTGCATTGCATAAGTCTAAAGCACTGTGGCTCAGCTGTCATACACCACACCCGTTTATCTAGTTGCACTACTCGTCCAAATGTCAATGGTTTTTACAAAATTTTTCCACTCATGAATCATCTCTCTTGACCCTGTAAGACATGTGTGAAGGTGTGCATGAGTGCACAAGTGTAGGCAAGTCTGGGTGGCCTCACCTGGTGGGTACGATTTCAATAACTGGTGACTAAGTGGTGAGTCGGCACAGATAAACCCCAACAGCCTTGTGAAGAGAGACGTGAATCATATGTGGAGAGGTCTTTAATTCTATTCTAATTGCTAATTAAAAGTGAATTAAAACCACTGAATGCAAGTGATCTCCCCAGAATATCCTCCTATGGAACAAAAACAACCCACAGCACTAATGAAAAGTATTCACCCCCTATGGAAGTTTTCACCTTTATAGCATTTTAACACTGAATAACAGTCAATATAATCTTGCTTTTTGACAAGAATTTACCAAAAAGACTCTTTAATGTCAAAGTGAAAACAGATTTCTAAGAGGTAATGTCAAATAATTAAAAACACAAAACTGAAAGTAAGTAATTCCACCCAGTTAAAGTCAGTATTCAATAGATGCACATCCAATTACAGCAAGCATGTGTGTATAAGCCTCAATTAGCCTTGCACATCTGGACACTACACTTTTACCACATTCTTCTTTGCAAAACTGCTCAAACGCTCTGGTTGCATGGGGATCATGAGTGAACAGGCCTCTACTAGTCAAGCCATACATTTTTATTTGGATTGAGGTCTTAGTTCTAACTCTGCCACTACAGAACATTCACCTTGTTTTAAAAAGAAAGAAAGAAAGAAATTAAAGTGGCCATAATTCAAAGGTAAAAGGGGAAAACTTCAAAGGGGGTGTAGACAGTGTAGGCTTGGTTAACTCCACTGAATGTCTGTCTTAAAAATGTCATTAACACATAAAATTACTATATTCAAAGCTATTACTGACACTACAACTAATTCCAACAATAGCATGTTGAGGAACAACTGGTTTTCAGCAGGGTGCACCTTGGTTTATTTGATTTATGGTGGGATTTTGAGTTGTTCTTGTTGTAGATGGTAATAAATGTCTCTACTGACTCAAGCAGGTTTTGGGCTCAAACACAAACATGGCCACTGACCAGTATGATTCAGAAGTTGTTTTCCTGAAAAGAAAAATGCACATAAACAATTGTTTGTAATCTGGTCTAAACTGATCTTTGATGGTTTAATTGAAAGGCACATAAAGCCATACACCACAAAGTTTCTCTGTTGCCAGCACAGTCAGAGCTCAGATGGAAGTTTGTGCCCGAAAATAGATGACCTACAGCCGGGGAGAATTCCTTCACCTAATTAAAACAACTAATTTCATCTTGTGCTAGCGCTCCTCTTCTTCCTGTCAGCGCTGTGGTTGAATACAAAGACAGGTCATAACACTCATATACAGTATGTATGTGTGTGTGTCGGTTTGTATGAATGAACATGTGTTGTGTTTGTCCATTCACAAGTTTACAGATGGGAAGGAAGGATGTGGACTATGTGTGAGGAGACAGGGGAACAATGTGGGCTATGACTCATTCATCCGAGCCGCTCAAACTATTAAAGCAACAGGCAGCGTGGCACTGATCCTGCTATTTTTTTCTTCTGAGCAGTCAGAAAAAAAGGAAATCAAGCCTCACTGCCTCTTAAAGGTTTGAATTTTGAACACAGATTTTGTGGGCTTTAAGTGAGTGAGTGACTATATGACAAGCTCCTGACACATTCAATTCAATGGTGTGGTTGTGTCATGTCTGTGTGACGAACATACAGATGGCGTGTTCTATCGGTTATTGGGCTTAAGCTGCATTTGTCATAGCTGGAGAATAAGGCCACAGAACATGTATGAGTCAATGACGTACTTTTATGCCGGGTGAGTAACTTTAGACAGTTTTGTTCAGCAGTTGCTTCAGTTCGAGTCATTTCCAGGCAACCACAGATGTGTTTGTTTCATTACAATTTCAATACCTGTTCATCTGTGCGTCTCTTTTCAAACCTAACACAAGGTATTTAACTCGTTAAGTGAAGCAAATAAAAGCTTTTACAACCTGTGTGGCTTACTTTGATCCATATAGTCACCTCCACTGGCAGTGGAGACTAATTTATTCATTAAAAAATGTCACGGATTATTAACACAGCCTCCTGGGATGATGTCCAATTACACTCTGAGCCTCGCTGACTTCCCTCCAGTTAATACTGTGTATACAAATATATTCATTACTATTCATTAATTAGGGCACACTTGCACAGATAGGTGAGACCTAATATCCAAGGTCAGAGAGACTTATATTTACTACTAGGTGAGCGGAGCAGCAGAGAACTGCAGTCACTTTGGATGTCTTTGGTGCACTGAACTAGCAACATTTTGAAATTTAAAGAGCCAGTGTGAGCTCTCCAAGCCGGAAAAACAAGAATGGGCACGTATGCTGGATCAGTGTAAGTGACAGCCCTGAGAAACTACCATCAGTCCAGACAGGGTGGAGTCTTTCGAATATTATCTACTGAAAGACAAAAAGTCTGTGCAATAACCCTAACCCTTCCCATCAATCCCACAAAACACTATCAAAGAACCTTAAAAAAAACCCAGCACAAATACAACAAAGTAAAATTTAATAAAATGGTATAATATATCATTGGAGCATACATTCATATTCCGAGCATATATGTTGCTGGCGAGCTCCCATTAAATTTGACTAACTTACAATTCATTGTAGCCGCTTGCAAATGGCTGACAGATTTCACATTTTTGTGACCCAACATGAAAATTCTCTGATTAGCTCTATTAAAGATTGCAGTATAACAGGGCAGACAGCGCTGTGGAGAAGTTACACTGTGAACAGCTGAAAAAGAAGTGTCACAGCCTCCTTTTGATTCAATACTCAAAGCACTAACAAAACAGATGAGGTCACTTTTGTCACTGCCTTAACTTTAGCCAAGTGAAAAGTCAGAATTCTCCCATCCAAGCCAAATCCATAGTTTACCTCAGTCTGCATGTTTATCTATAGAGGTTCGATCAATCCACAAAAGCTTTGGATAAAGAGGTACAAGAGCTAGCAGCAAGAAATATTCCTATATGCACAACACACTGGGGGCAGTTCTGAGAAACTGTGTGAAATTAAAGGGGAGGAATCATCTTTCACCCCTTTTCATTGTTCATAGATCGTACAGGTCTAACAGTGGCCCTGAAATCAAAACTGCATTTGAGTCTAGCTCTGCATGTATTTAAAACACAAGCACATAGGAGGGGATGGGAGGAAGCATTGCTTTAAAGGCAATCTGTCCTGTTAAAGGATAAATGAAGCTCCATGTTGGTTACATCGAATCATCCGTTGCTGTCAGACTGACAAGTGCAGAGTTGGTACAGGGCCGTGAAGAGTTCGGTGTCCAGGGTGACCACTTATGCCTCCACTCCTTCTAACTCAGGGGGCAGAGGGGATTTTGGGTGCTTGCTCTCGAAGTGCTGCTTGAAGGTTTTTGGATCCGGCATCTGGGACTGTGGGAGGAGATAAATCCAACAATTAAAATCAGGGGAAAAGGCCTTGTACTTTATCAAATATAAGAGCAGATGATTTTTTACACATCTAAAAAAAAAACACAGAAGAAGATAACATCTGATTTAACCTGTTAAAATTACAAATAAAATCCTTTTGCCATCCTCTGATCTCTGAGTTGTCTTACCCTGCACACAGCGCAGGTAAACACTAGCGCTGCCTTGGCTGCCGTCTTTTGATCATGACCCTTGGCCTTCTTGATCTCCGCCTGTTTCTTGGCGTTTTTTTGCTGGGACTGAAGCTTCTGATGCCCCCGTGCCATCCTGGCGAAGACAATAAGCATCACCAGTCAGTAAAAGTTCAGCAACAGTTCTTTTTGTGTGCAGTGAGGAGGTTTGTAATTCTATCAATCACATGTAATGTATGGGTGACACATCATCATAAATTATTAGACAGGCAATTCTGTTTTTACTGTATCAGCTTCTTAGTAAATGACGTTCCTTATGGGCAGTCTAAAGTTTAATGGCTAGAAACACTGTACACAGCAAGAAAGGAACCGGCTACTCCCACTCAGCCAGAGCCAGGAAAGGTAAACAAGATAAAGCTTTAGTGTGACCTGAACTGAGATGCAGGTGCTTCGGGATAAACACACTCAGCAGACCAGGCCATAAAACCTGGACTTACATTAAGGGAAGGGCAAACTGATTTCATGAAAGGACTAAAAGTTACCTTCGTCTACTGCTACTATCTGGCTAACTCTCCTGAGAAATACCTGCAACTACTTTCAATCTGACACTTGTAAAAAGACATTTTTCTGAAAGCACTCCTCCCAGATTTTAGGATGACAGGCACGTTTGTAGGAACAGGCCCAGATATGGCATGTTTGTGCTACTAAGTTATTTGCAATTGGCTTTTTCAGAGGGCGGTATCCAAGAAACAAGTTCTCTCCTGCCCCTATGTACATTTAAATGTCGATTTTTACTCTCTAGTCTCTCCACTCCCGTATGCTCTCTTTTGAGGGAACTCTCACTAAGATCTTTGCATAACTGTGGTTTAAGTGGATATAAGTAAAAGTTTGGGCAAGATGCCAAGACATCAGACTAGGCCCAGAACTAGAAATATAGATAAGAAAAAGTAGAAAACTTGATTATAGGGAATTCAGGGATTGTCTGGGTTGTGAAGCATGTGTTTGTAGGGTCGCAACTATTGGTTTAAATTACCTAGGTTAGGCTCACTTTTAGATATGCAGTATGGTCAGATAAAGTTGTATTTAATATATTTTTTGTAGGGTTTTATTCCTTACTTAGATAAATTAGCCCCATATACATCACTGTATGGTGTCAATATTTAAACTTGTTAGCTTAATTCGTAATGTCAATGGACTACAGAAATGAAAGTAACTTGACTTCACAATGCCAGCTTATTAGTAGAGTGGCAACATTAACCCAAAGGCCTTTTAGGGGCACGAGGCCCCTTTGATTTTGACACAGGACCCCCAAACTTAAAAATGTCTCAGGAATAAAAATTAATGCACCACCTACCTTTCCATTTACATGTGTAAGTGGTGCATGGGTCACACAACCACACTCTGACAGTGAGGCTTTGAAGGGGGCTACCCACTTTGCTCTGTAGGTGATCCAGCACTGCTTGCTAGCAGCTACTATAAATAGTCCTATGTCAGTCAGCAATGTGTTCAGTAGAGTTGGTTAACTTGTGAAAAATCTGGCAAGTTAAAGCTAGTTGCTCAATGTATTACCTTATATCAACACCATACGTCGAGTGGGTCATTAAAATAAGTAAGCAGTGTCATTAGTTCCTGGGTGTTTGGACATATGAGGTAGTACCAGTGGTATATTTCTCCAGATGTGGAGACAATGAGCAAATACAGGTGAATAAGCTAACATTAGCTAACTGTTGCTGTTTTGTGAGGCTTATTTATCCGGTGAGATCTACTTTTATACAACATAAACGTCCTCTCAGGTTACTTTTCTTCGCACAAAACCTTTAAATCATCGAAGGTCGGAAAGTCCTTGACGTGACTTCGGTTTGTTTTCACCAATTCAGCTGTTAAGTGACACTTATTAGCTTTAACGTGGTACATGCTAACATTAGCTCTTTAGCTTGTTAGCTCGCCGGCTAAACCATATGGAGTTGTAGCTGACTTCGGGGCTGATGTTAGCCATTAGCGCCAACAGCCTTTTAACACGTTATATTACACATTTATGAAAAATAACAGCTCCTACCTTTTTAAAATAAGAGGACGTGTCGTTTGAAACGTGCCCACACACAAATGTGACAGCTGCTCGGTTCTCACTGTCAAGTGAACGTCGATGCTGCGTTCAGGGACACTCGCAAGATTCAGACATTAATACCAGTTCACGGGATTCAGAAATTGGAAGTGAACTTTCGCATTTGTGTTATTTGTTTTTAAACTAATTACAGCTCAAAGCCACACATGTCCGGAGCAGTGTAAGAAATTGATCTTGGGGAATGACAGAATAACATAAATAACCATCATCAAACCTATCGCAAGTATTACTGCAATGGCTCGTGGAAGAAGAAGTAATACCCGACTAGGTAATCTAAGGTTTTTAGTCAGACAAAGTCCGGTTGCTGTAGGAAGCATACAATTGGGAGTAAGCGAACTGGTTCATGGGGAAAAAAAACATCTAAGCCCGTTGTGAGTGGAAGAATTGATATTATAGGAGGAACCTGAAAGCACCGGCAGTGCTGTTTGATGGGAGTCACCATGCTGCAGTTACATGACATTGGCAATGTTGCCCCCCAGTGGCAGAGTTTAACTGGTGCATACAGCATCTTCATATGCAAATTCATACCAACTGAGAAAGCAAGGCATTTAGTGAAAGTAAAAGATTATAATCTGTCAAATCGAATGCAATTAGAAGAGGAAAACAAAGTAAGTCATCTTAAAATGTGAGATTTTTTTCAATTATTGCTTCCTAATGAACTCAGGTTTGCATGCCTGCTTGTTTCAAATCTGCCGATGAAACACTTTGTCTACCTAATACTCTGTGTTGTAAGCATTTATGCAAATCAAATCGAATTAAGTTTATTTATGTAGCACAATTAAATCAGTAGCAATCTGAGTTAGCCAAAGTGCTGTGCATGTTATAAGACACATGCTCTTGTCATTTCCCTTATTTTACTAGTGTTACTACTTTACTATTGCTCTATATTTCTATTTTTAGTACTTCTCTACATTTTTTTATTTCTACTGGCTTACAACTGGGACCCGAGTTTCTAATTTCGTGCCATCTCATGTGGATACGTGTGCTGTTATGACAATAAAGAACCTTGAATCTTTGAATCCTTGAAGACAGACAAGAAAAAAAGACAAAATCAAGCCTCATAAAATGTATGTGTAATTCAATATAAAATACTTAAAATACTGTTGTGTTGGACTAGATGTTGATATCCCTTCTTGCATACATGAGACACCTACTAAGACTCTGTGGGATGGTCAAGTGAGTGAGGGCATCCTCTGGGTTATCAAGTGGGCGCCCTCTTTCCTAGGTGTTTCGCTGATAGGCCCACGACACCTCCAGAGGGTTCAGCAGTGAATCCCAGCATCCCAGATTCACCCCCTAGATGCCATCTACTCACTTGAAGGCCCAGGTGGAGTCCTTTCTCTTCATCCACAGCCACCTTGATCGCCTGCCGGTGGGCCTTCCCATGTACTCCCATCTCCCAGAGAAGCCTGGATGTCGAGGTGGCTACGAACCCTCTGCAGCCTACTTCAACTGGTTGGACCCTCACCTTCCAGCCTAGCTGTTTTAAAAAACTGATAAGACCACTAAGTGCAACCAAAGCCACTGAAAACAGGTACCTTTTGAGATTTTTCTTTAAATTTGTCGATAAAGGGGAAACTTAATTAAAAGAGGTTCGATGGTGCAACATTTAGCAGCAGTTGTTCTGAGGATCTAAGAGGTCCATAAGTAGGAACAGATAAGTTCTAAAATATACCCAGGTGCCGACTTGTGCACAGCTTTATAAACAAATAGAAGAACCTTAAAATCAATTCTGTCTTTAAGAGGGAACCAGTGCACAGCTGCTAGTACAGATGTAATGCTTTCCATTGAGAGGATCAGCCAATCCCCAGGTACAGAGAGTTACAGTAACCTGGCCTTGAGTAAAATGAATGCAGTCATCACAGTCTTAAAACCATTTAGACAGATGATGGGTTTCAATTAGGCAACTTTAAAGCAGCACCCTTTTACCACACAGTTAATAGATTTCAGTGATGAGTCAAAGATGACTAAGATTCCAGTATAGTCATGAAGGTCGGTTGTTATCACCCTTATAAATGGCTGATAATGGTTGTTGTAGAGTTATCTTTAGCTTTTCATAAGAGTGGCAATAAAACTGAAGCAGAAAAATGAATACAAAACAAATGCTTTTTTATTTGATGATGGTTATGAGAGGATGCAGGTGATTTTACTGGTCATGCACTAAAAAAATCCAGTCAGGGGTTAAATATATCCTGGGTAAAGGGAGATATCAGTGACATTTTCATAGTACTGTGAATTATTTAAACAAACTATGTAAAGGTATTGTCGATAAGTGTTATAGTAGCTCTTTTTAAAGTTACACTGATTACTGATAATAATGTGTGAATTTGCAGTTTTAAATGTAACATGCACATCATTTGGTACAACTACTTGGTACAGCTTAAGCTGTGATCTTGACACTAATATAAAATCACTAGTTCAACATAAGTATATTTTAGTTTAGTTTATTAAAAAGATCGATAATAATATAAAAAAATACCAT
>OMNN01051413.1:0-36001 GCA_900302755.1 Chromis chromis
AAACTTTAGTTACTTTCCCTGGTAACTAATTACTTTTATAGTGGAGTAATTCAGTTACTAACTCAGTTACTTTTTGGGAGAAGTAACTAGTAACTATAACTAATTACTTTTTTAAAGTAACGTGCCCAACACTGACTAAAACAAACAGGAGAGTAGATACAAGGAAGTCTGTCAGACGTTTTCTACAGACAGCAGTATTGGTTTACAAGATTAAGAAGTTTTGAAACTACACCTATAAAAAGCAAACACCGTACCTGATTTCAGTTTAAATGCTCTACACTTTGAAGTAGTCTTCTTGTGGAGTGATACACCATTTCCAGCACTTCTGCCATGTTTGGAACCCTGGACGTCCTGTTCTGACCAGTTGCAGGTGTGCCTTTGCAATTTCATCATGGACCTCGAACTTGTGCTGAGAGCAAAAATCAAATTCTGTGTCAAACTGACCCAACCTTCATGTCCAGGATGTTGAGAGTTGGGTCTAGAGCCATGACCCTGGGACCAAACACACCTGTCTTCAAATTGCATTTCCAAGACTGAAGAAGATGCATCAGATCATTATTATTATTTTAATACTAGTTTTAGTATTATTTTGATCACCGTGTATTTGACCCTCGGGGACAGACTATCAATGCTAACTTCTACTGTGATGTCCTGAAGCATCTGCGAGAGAACATTTGGTGCAACTGACCTAAACTGTGGCAAGTGCAATCATGGCAGCGTGAACCAACTCACAATGCATTGAAAACTCACATATTTTTTTGGTAATCTGCGTTCTCCACCCACCATACCTGCCAGATTTTACTCTATGTGATTTTTTGTTCTACCCTAAATAAAATATAGTTGAATGGTCCCAGTTCTGACACAGTGGAGGAGATCCAGTGCTTGATGTGCTTACAGAATAGGACTTCCAAGGTGTGGCAGGAGCACTGGGAGCAGCGTATTACTACGCACTGCACAAGGAGAGTACTTAAGCCAATTTTAAATCAGGTTAATTTTTGCTTTTTGTAGGTGCAATCTCTACACCTTTTGCCAACTCCTCATACTTGAATGTTAGTAATGTATGTTTTTTTTTTTTTTTTTAAATTACAGATAAAGAAAACTTTTAATTAAAGGCTTTGTGAGGGCCTTCCACCAAGTCTGATGAGTCCTGTCTCAACATGGACTGGATGTTGTTTTAAGACTTATCTTAATTTTGCATCTGATCAGCTGGTTGGTAAACAGCAACATAAAAAATTTACTAAACTCTATATTTCAGGGTCTGTGAGAACATATCAAATCACTTAAATCCCAAATATAATGTGAACATTGTGTCTAGAACTTAATGGAACACTAGGTGGGCTCCAAGGTCTGAGATCATATCATATTTTCAAGTAAACCCAGAAAGTTTGAGGATTTGCAAACATCTAAAAAATACATTTAAAAATGAAGATGAAATATTTCAGATTCTGCATTATTTGCTTGCTGATGATCTACTCATCAGAGGCTCATTCAAGTAAATCACCTTTTTGTTTCTCTTTATTAATAAGGCTGTGCCTCAAGTTTCCAGAACACTGCTTACTAATCAGGATTGTGATAATGGGAAACATAGCATCAGATCTAAGTCTCAGAAGTCAAATTATTATTCAAAGCAAATTCTCAGCGTCAAGCCATGGCCAGACTGAAGGTTTCTATAAGTGAGAAGTGCATGGCACTCTAAAACTGAACCAGCTGTATCCAAAGCATGATCGGCCAGACCAAAAGTGAGCACACCCTCAAAAGATAAATGCATCAAGCTTTGTTCACTGACAGATAGAAAAGCAACTTCACCACAGATACAGAATTCACTCAATAACAAACAAACGACTGCAATCAGCAGAGGCCCTGTGAAAAGAAAGCTGTCTAGTCATGGTCTCGGAGGACAAGGAGCATTTCTAAACCACTTTTGAAAGAAGGCCAAGCGCTTGTGGTGAGATAAGACATCAGGCATTTCACAGGGGATGACTGCCAAAAAAAAAGTCCTATTTAATGATGCAACCAAATTTGAGATTTATGACAGCAACAAAAAGTTGTATGTAAGGAGACCAACGGGAGAAAGAACGACATCATAGTGTATCAAGTCTGCAGCGTATCGACTCCACCCTGACAAAGGAGAAATAGCACTCCTTCCATTACCTTCATTCAAACTGCAGCAGGATTATTATATTCTGTTCTATTCAGCTTTATTTAAATAGCACCAATTCATCATCTTCAGATGCTTGACATACGGGTGAGAAGCTTAAAATATTATATTATAGAGAGAAACCCAGGAAATCCATGGATTCCCTTTGAGAAAGCTTTTTGGTGACAATGGGAAGACAAAACCTCCTTTAACAAGGAGAACCTACGGCAGAACCAGGCTCGGAGGGCAGCCATCTGCCTTGACTGGTTTGGCTGAGGATGAAGGGGAGAGAGAAAAGGATAGCAGATATACAGACAAACAAAACAACGCATAAACACTGTACTGGTTCCGTGTATCTCAAGAAGCGAAGATACCTGCAGGAAAGACAAAACACATATTTCAGGATAGAGAAGAGACAAAGTTAACAACATGGAACGGTGGCATATAAATTTATGAAGAGAGAAAGAGTGGAGAGTAGAAGAAAGGTGCTCATAGGTGACGGATCTCTTGGGATAATATGGTGCTATAGGGTCTTTAAGGTAAGATGGAGCTTGGTCATTAAGGGCTTTGTATGTGAGGGGAAGGAAAGTTAATTGTATTCTATATTTTACAGGGAGCCAATGAGGAGAAGCTAATATAGGAAGAAATCTGATGCCACTCACTAGTTCCTATCAGTACTCTAGCTTTGGCAGTTTGGGTCAACTGGATTCTACCTGTGACTGAATCTAGGCTGATACTATGAGACACAAATGGAGGTTGAACAAGCTCTGTATCTTTTCACATTCAGAGGGAGTAGAATAATAAATTTAGCTGTCAAGAGAACTAAGACATTTTGGCGTCACTGTAATAATGAGCCCTAACACACATCAAAGCTTTGAAAGAACCACTTGAAGAAGGTCAAGGAGTGTTTGCTGTGATGGGTTTTTCCTTCACATTCACCTCAACCCCACTGAACATTCACTGAGGTGCTTGAAAACTGAGAAAGCCAAGTATTCTCTACATCACAAGAAGCTCTTCGGAGCATTATCAGATCATGCTGGGTTACATGGGCTACGAGGTTTGAACAAACCTGCAGTCCATGTCAGCTCGAGGGCCTGCTGTTGTTGAACCAAGATGTTCTGAAATTCATGGACATTTTCCGGAGATTCAACTTTTTTGCACTGATTATTACTGTTGAAACATTTGGGAGAGCAAACAAATACATAATAGAGATATCTGCCTCAGACTTTGGACCTCATTATGCGTAAATATGCAATTCTCTGTTGTGTTTTTTTAATTTGTTCCATCAAGGATATCTTCAAGATGTGTCACTCTGATTAAAATTTTGGACAGAAATTTTGTGACTTACTTCTAGGCGATCCAGACTGGGACTTGTTTCAAGGATGCACACAGCACGCACACACACAGGGACACAGTACGACTTACTTTAATTCATTCTCCAGCTGCCGAAAGTATAATAAAGTCTCAAACAGTGTGCGCTTTGTTTTTCTGTGCTAGAAAGCAGAGCAGTTCATTAGCCTTATCTCAGTTAAATTTGCCCACCATGGAACAGCGTGGGGAAATCAAGCCTGGAATCCGTCGGAGTTGGGCTTGGCAGGATTGGGTTGTTCATTAATTACACTTTGTAATGAGTATTTCTGTTGAACATTATTATTACATTGCGGGGATAATGGCTGCTTATTTTATGGCAACGCAAAAATATCCATCCCAGTCCTTTCCTAATGTCACCGGGTGGAGCGTTTAATCAAGCTGTCAGGGTTTTGAAAATAAGTTTTCTTTCTCCTTGTAACATAGAGGCCCTGGGAATATCTATTAGGCTCTTAATTGATTGCAAACTCATGGTCTGAGTCACATCTCAATCTCTCCAGCATTTTCCTCAATCTGCTTCCTTCCACACCAGCTCATTGGTGCTTACACAGTCGGCCATGGCGTAGCACGGCTGCGACTGGTTTTGTGAAGGGTGAAGAGCAATGATTTGATCATTCGACCAAGAAGGTTTGAAATGGGAGCCGCGGTCACAAGGACGCACACAATGCAAGTGTTTCTTGGAGAAGGATAAACAAATGTCAAACACAGTCACAGCGAAATGGAATTTAAATGTTTCAATGATAATTCAATGATTCAATAGCAGACGGCACAGTGGTGTAGCAGTTGTTGAGTGTGAACATGGAGAATTTCTGTAAGGAGTTTACATGCGTTTTGGCTTCATACCACAATCCAAAAACATGCATGTTAGCTTTAAACTGGCCACAGCTGTGAATGTGTGCATGAATGGTGGTCTCCCTGTGATTGACTGGTGCTCTGGTCCCCTGTCTCTTTCCCAATGTCAGCTGCGAGCCACCGGCCACCATCCCCACCCCCATAAGCACTGCAGAATATCTATATGAAACTGTTTCAGTTAACGTTGCATTTTCAGTAGATGTTGCCCAGTGAGCATTTTTGTGATTAGTCACTGAAAAGTCACTCAGGCATCATGAGAGTGAGAGATGGAGGGAAAGGAAAGAGAGCAAACGCAATTACAGAGTGTGTGTGATGATGGGAGGATGAGTGATGGGGAGAGAGATGAGGGGAAGGAGGCCGGACTGCAATAAGAAGTAAAGGGAGAGGAAATGATAAGAATGGGGAGCGATTATTTATTGTATTAGTCACACCTTTCCACCACACACAACACAGAATCTCATGAGGACCCCCAGGAAGTTTAACAAACCCTAAAAAATCTATCAGCTTCATCCTTTTAAACTAAGAGTAAACATAGATATAACCTATGCAAATTACAGCCTTTTTGATTATTTATTGAATTTGTTTGAGTGGTTAGTTAATTGTTGCATATGCAATTGAGTTGCAATTGCTAATGTGTAATTGCTTTTGTATTGCATTTATAGTATGTCTGATGCTCAGTAGGGCCTGGAGGTATATCTAAAGGCCAAGCTTATGCATTCAGTGTTTACTGCTCTGAATTGTAATTATTTGGTAATATTTTCCTTTTCATGGAAAAAACATAATCCATCCAGCTCCACATCCACACTAATTAAGAATTTGGAACATTGGAGTTCCAGCTGATTTTCAATGGCAGATTTGACACTGCACCTAAGACTACTATTCATTTGTGCAGATGCATAGCGTGAGAGCTGTCAATATCTCGTCTCCTACCTGCTTCATGAGTTAAAAAGTTATTAGTGGCATTACAGCGACTATATACATGAATCAGTCACAGACGAAATGTGCACACACAAAAAAAGGCAGAATATAGATGTTAGAATATTATTTTATTCGTCTGTTGGGATGTTTATGCTTTGCCTTTTTAAATGTGCAGCTAAGTAGTTCTCACACTTAAATAAAAAGGCTTTATGCATTGCAGTGGTAAAAAAGTGTGGATCAGACTGTGTGCGACTTTTACGATGTAATACTTTTTACTTGAATCAATTTTACATTATGGCTTACTGTTGGGGAAACATATTGCACTTTTTGTCTGAGAACTGAATTAATCTCGAGGGCCTTAAAATGGGCTTTGAAAATTGAATAGTTTTCAAAGTATGTTCTGCTAAATTCACAAGGCCGAATAAACAACAGTCAGAGCGAAAGTTGGTGAAAATGTACCTTTTAAGTTTACAGCTGTGTGGCTCAATTAGATTTGATTGACCTGGTAAACATAATGAAATAAAGCCCACAACTGCCTAAATTGGATCCAAATGTTGCTTCTTCCTGAATTGATGCATGGCATAGTTTTTTTTTTTTTGCCAATTATGCACTAGTAAGAAAACAAAGCTTCAGAAAATAAAGTGTCTTTATAGGACACCATCACTCATAGTAAGAAGCTGTTTCAAACCTCTAAGGTATAAGACACAATTATGTCAATCTTACAATCCATGAATTCGCCCAGATCACATCACTATTACTTTCTTTCTTTCCTTCAGGCAGTGATAAGCACCCAGTGTGTCAGGAGCCAAAAACGAACCATAAATGTGGGTTCCCTGTCAAACAGCAAAAAATAAACACATATTATAAATAAGAAATAAAAAAGAATAAATTGAGAGATGTTAAAAATGCTCGGTCATGCAGACAGGAAATGTCACTGATTTACCCGAATGATCCTGCCGCGAAATGTATCATGGTTTTCATTTTCAGCCTGGAAAGGCAGCCCGCTGATCTGTAGGTGGGTTTCAGTGGCAGAATGAACTTGAAATTCGTCACAGTCTTTCACAGTTGTGTTGATGTCACAGTCAATGTTCGGTTAAGTCTTTATTTCCAGAACACTGTCCCAGTGTCTGCCATCTCATTTTTTTTCCCCATTTAAGTGTAAGAAAATAAAAGATTGTTTTTAGCTCAGACACACCCACACGTCATGCTGTTTCTGAGAATTTATTCTGAGCACTAGTTGGTTTGCCACAACATACTGTAAACGTTGATTATGAATCAGCTACTGCTGCAGGTTTGCACATGCTTTTAATGCAGAAAACTCTGTATTTTGCACCTGAGTTTATTTTTTTTCCATTTTCTCTGATTTTCTGGTTGAAGGATGCTTATTTTCGATTACCGAACTTAATCCTCTCCAGGGTCACAGAGGGCATCAACCTCTCCCAGCATTAAATGGATACAAGACTTGAGAACATCCTGCACGGACCACCTGTTTACTCTGATACCCACATTTGGATCTATGCACAGTTGAAAATCTCCAACCCCTCTGACCCATATGTGTTATGAAAACAGGAGTCAAATGTATCATTGGAATACAGTGTTTACCTGCTGCAGCCCAGTTTCATTTGTTTCATCTGATCTGATCTAATCAAGATGATTTGGCTCCAGCATAATGGGTCTCTGCGGGGCACAAAACCTCCTCCACTTAAAGACCGTGTGCTTTGCCAGGACTGTGCAGTGCTGGTGGACGGCGTGACAGAAGCGAGTCTCTCGCAGGTCAGCGACCCGGCTCCAGACGACAGGAGCAAGGCCAGCCACTGATGCAGGGCGGCAGGAGGTCTGCTGCAAAATGGTAGAGCTGCCTGTGCTCTGCTGATGATGCGGATATGGCTCACCAGGAGACTGATCCATGAGCCAAGCTCCTCCCTGGCCCCTGATGAGGAAACCGAGGGACAGATTGAGAGTCTGACAGCTCTGTGAATCAACTGAGAGATGGCAAAAAACGAAGTAACATTTTTTTTAACATTGTACTGTCCAGATAAAAGTCCTTTTACACCCTAATTCCTAGATTTGGAGATATGTTCCTCGTCATGCTGCTGTCTCCCTGCAGTCTTTAATTAGTTAGCTGAACAAACCTGGAGGGAAGAGTTTCCCAGCATGAGCCTTTCAGATCCGGCCCTGGAGGTTTGGCACTTCATATTGAGGAGGACTCTCCATGTCGCCGTCTTATCTCCGAGGAGCAGGGCTATAGCCACCTTACTTTGATGGTATAGAATGCAATATATCTTAGGGTTCTCTTTGCACATGCAGGGCATATTGGCTGAGCCGTGAGAAGATCTCATGCTTATCCACGTTTTTGCTCCTAAGCTGGGATTTACTGCAAGAGAAACAAACAAACAACCAGAACTGGCGATAATTAAATGAAAATGTTGTATAATTTAATAAATTCACCCATTTAACTCACTTCCAAAATCCAATAAATGGGGTGAAACCACTGAAAACAAAAACAGTGTTTACCTTCGCAACTAGTTAGGTAATTGATGTTTGTAGCTGCAATTATGGGGCAGACTGGACACCCATAAAATCAGTCAATCAAGTCAGGTGATGGGTATAAAGCAGCTTTAAGTGATTTACACAAAACGAGAAAGAAAGAATGGTGAATACATCAGTTGAGATTGTTGGTCATTAATGGAAAAAAAGAAGAATTCAATGTTTATTTGAGAAACTTCGGCCCAACTTTTACTTTTTGTATGAATTTCAGTGTTGAATATAATCAGTATACACAGTTCACAATTGTCAACCACTATATACACCAGAACACTGATAGGAACTCTATTGACTGCAAGCAGCTTTCATCTGAGGAATATCAAACAAGTTGCCTCTTAGCCATTCTCACAGATTGAAAGTATGTGTTTTGGGTTTTCGATGCAAGGTCAGAAGACCTTAAAAACAAGTTCCCAACAAGGGGTTACCTCGGCACAATAGGCTGATTGTGCTTGGAACAAAGCTGGAAAGAGGTCGGGAGAATATTCGTCTGCAGCCACTTCAGAGTTACTGCTAATTTAATGAACATGTTTTTATTTTTTTTCTCAGCCTCCACTTGGCTCTTACATGAAATGCATGAAGAATCAGTAAGCATGAGACAGACTGCAAGAGCTGGTGCAGAATATGAGTGACAAGCATGATTAATTTATGTTGGAATTATTGTACACTGACTTTGACTCACTGCATCTGTTTACCCCGACGAAGGCATGAGGAGAAACACTGAGTGCTATTTCAGCGTCACTGCTGCTTGAGGTCTAAAATGTAGCTGGGCTTATTTAGAAGTATACAATGAGTGCATGCTATTACAGGATGAAATCTCAGAAATATACTACATGACAAATAAGAAATTGCTAATTTCAATACTGTGATAAACACATTTTTGCAGATGCCAAAGTTGCTATTATTATATTTACAAGTTTGTGTCTGTGAAGCATTTCTCACACAAAGATTGACTAAAGAATTGAAAGGCCATGGGTTTCTTGGCTGTGAGAAATATGCAGTTCTCAAGCCTGTATTCAGCAGTGTTCATTATTATTGTAGGTAGCTTATACGCAGTATTTACACTGTAAATTTCATCATAATTACCCTAAAGGTTAAGAAAACACACCCCTGCTTCACTGCTCCTCCCGTGCCTTCACCCCTGCTGTTTTCCACTCTAAGCCTCGGAAGAAAACTCGTGATTAATGTAGTCAGCACATACAGCTGGCCTCTTATGCATAATGCTCTATTTGTAGTTTACTGTTCATGCCTGGTGGGTTTCTGCCTCTGCTCAAACATACACTGAATAAAACTATATTAGCAGCATGTGATGTTTTATTAAATTCTATCCATTCTTTTTAACGCAGGGAATTGAGTATTTGTTGCTCCAACACATGGCATCTCTATGACAGAATGGACGAAACCACCAAGAATACACTACACTGGAACTGATGACGAGCAGATGGAGAGTGGGGTCATAGAGCAGAAATCAAAAGTCAGTCACACATCTGGTGATGCATAGAGTTAATGATGTTGTAAATGCTCCTTGGGGAATGTTGCCCCGCTCTTCCCGAAGGGCTTGGCGAAGTTGGTGGATATTTTCAGGGAGAGGATCGTGTTGTTGCCATGTCCAGACAGAGCATCATGTGGCAGATTGTTTGTCATACCATTCTGTCTGAAATGATTTCTTAGACGACAAACGAGGGGGTGTTGTGGACATTCAAGTGCTTGGCTACGGCCCTAAATGACATGTCAGCATCCTGCATGCCAACAGCCTGTTCTTGTCTTCCTCTTGTCATCTGTGGCATCACCTTTTCACTGTTGTTTATGGCTGATGTTTTTAATGATGTGTTGTATCTGTTTGTTGTGTTTTTAAGCTTTGTATAGTACTTTGACTAAAAGTGCTCTATAAATAAAATTATTATTATTATTATTATGTCATTGGAATAAAGCTGCACTTTAAGGTGGCCTTTTATAGTCACTGGTCAAAGGAGTCTCTTTGACTGGTCATGTTATCTGATCATTGTCCTTTAAAGCCACACCTGACTTTTTGTGCACATTTGGCTAAATTTAACCATTTTCTAACCATAAACATAGAATACAAACACATATAAGATCATTTGCATGCTGCATATATTTTTGTGCAGTGTAGTTAGATGTACAAACACAAGCCAATAATCATTGATCATTTGACCATGTCCTTAATATGCATTTCACAGTTTCAGACCTAAATAATTGATGCTGCTTGACAATGGGTTGCAGTGTTTGCTGTAAACCACACAGGAAGTGCACATGCATTGAAACAGTTTCGTAGTTAATTTCCATAAAAAGTCGTTTCCATATGATGTACCTCTAGCACAGGAAAGGCTGCAGTATCTTGTAGACACGACTAACAGGTTTAGGTGGCCAAACTAGCTTTCATCTGTCCGTTCGCTTCATCCAGTGTAACGGACAGCCCGGTGTAGAAAATGAATCCGTCGTTAAAGACCAGAAAACATCTACTACCTAATTGATTTAAATGTAAAAGGTTAATGTGTAAAGTGACAGAGTATTTAATTGCAGAATTTTAAATTACACTTGCAAAAATTGAGAGAAATCGTTATATTTTCTTCACTGCACCGCCCAACGTGTCATATTTCGGCACACTCCGGGAAATGTGAGCAGACGCACCCCCGCCATGCGTCACGGACATGACGTCAACGCGCTGCAATTCAAACTTCAGGAAACGAAAGTGCCGTTTAAAAAACGGTCACCTCACAAACAGACGGTTTTCAGGGGATTTCTTCAGCCTGATTCGTCCGTAAGTCGTAAATATTTCGTGTTTATCTGTTTTGTTGCGTTTGTTTTGTACTTAAACATGGGCAGCTGGTAAATAAGTCAGTATTTCGTTATTTTATGTTAGCTAGCGACTAAAGACAGGTGCAAAGAGATACCTAGTGTAACGTTAGCTGTCAGTTTATGTCTTTCTTCGCTTTTTAAATTAAATTATCTGTTTAAACGATTCTCGGAAAAAAGATAAATGTTAAGAATGTGTGTTAGTGTGAGATGTGAATAAATAAATAGTAGCATTAGTTAATTTACTCGGCCTGTAAACATAGAAAGCAGAGGCTAATATGTTCTTTGTAATTAAGCTAGCTCTGTTACTAACCTGGAAAAAGCTTTGTACAGTTTAATATTTAATATTCAGTACCACTTCTACCACTGTTTTTCATTTCATTCTCCTGTGGGCTGTTTTATAGCTAAGGGTGTGTTTCAGCTCCTCTTCAGTTCAGAGTGTTTGTACAAATTGTTTAATGCAAATTAAAATATAATACCTTCTGGTGGACTTCACATGAAAACAGTCACTCTGTGAAATTACTTGTCTCCCTAGACTGCTCCGGTTCTCAATACCAGCAAAGCAGCCATGACATCTAAAGGGGCCAAAGAGAGCATTGTCACCAAGTTGGGTTTCAAATCCAGCAGCTCTGCCTCCAAGGCTGAGGCGGAGTTGGAGAAAGTCAGGAAGGAGAACGCTCACCTGAGAAGAAAGATTGATGAAGTGGCCAAACGACACATCAAACCACCTGACTCGGACAAAGGCAAGCTGCTGGAGGTAAATGAAGTGTTTGGTTTCTCAGCCACATCAAGGAGTTTCAGGGTTAACTTGGATGCCTGTCTGGCTCCTTTTGGCTTTACCGTGTATGTAATTTTTGTCATTTCAGAGGATTCTCTCCCTTGAGACACTGCGAGAGAGGAACAATCAGCAGTTGCTGGTTAAAGAGCAGGAGCTTGAAACTATGAGACAGCAGCTGTCAGCCAGAGGAGGAGAGGTATGACATGACAGCTCTGTGCAAATATATAGTTAAAAATCACATATATAGTTGACTGGTATAGATATATCCATCAAGAAATCCTCTGTAAACATGGACACATAGATGCACACATTCAGACACCCTGAGGCAGCACTTTTGTGCTCAGAATGAGGAGAAATACCTACAGCTGTGTCTTTGAGAGTACTCCTCAACTTGTGAGGAATTGTTGCACTTTTGGCATTGTATTGGTGGCATATGTATTGTTGGCTGCAGACAACTGTCAGAGAGGGGGGGGGGAATCATACTCGAATTTCAATGAGCTGCCACAAAAACAGTTGGGGGGGAAATAGCTTCTATCCAATCTTGACAGCAGCTCAGCATAGTGAAGTTTAGACAACCAGCAGAAACTGCATAACACACGGTGTTATGTGCTGTTGACTTGACATTTATAAACTAACTATCATTCTCTGTAGCGGATGTGTGTATGTATTGGTATTCATGACTTGTTACTGTTTGTGCCAGTGCAGTAGAAATTCAAGCTATTTATTTGCGGTTGTTGCTTATCCTCGTGAAATCTCATCTCTATTGTTGCAGAAATTGTTTTCTAATTTTGGCTAGACAGAATGAAATCAACCAAACTTGAAGATGACACACTAGTTAATGGGGTATCAGCATTTTGTTTTGCCTAGACGTTAATTACGTTCGTTGTTAACATCCGTCAACAAAAGTCCTAGAACCAAAGATGCTGAATGTGCAGTGGCACTAGACTGCCAGCCATGTAGTGTCAGTTGTGTGAAGAAGATAATTGCTTGGGAAACATTTAAAAAAAAAACATCCTTCGCATGCTGTCTCTGCTTAAACGAAGGTTAAAAACATCCAGCTGACATGTATGTTGTAGAGCCTAGTCAGGTTGATGTTTATTTCACATTGTTGTGTATTTCAGGTGGTAGTGTCACTGCAGGCCCAGCTGGAGCAGCGGAGGAGAGACGCAGAGCAGAGGGACGTGTTGTTCCAGAACTTGTCACAGGAGACGGAGAATCTGAAAAACAAGCTGGCCACTGTTTCTGCCCGATGTCAGTCCCTCGAAACCCAGGTGGCGGTAGGTTGACCTTGTAGCCTCTATACCTGTCTAGATGTTCTAATTAGTCTGAAAAAATATCTCCTCTTCCACATGACCAGTCGCCTTATTGGAAATCTCTTCGAATAATGATTGGCTATAAAATGTGTCTTACCTGCTATTTGTGCTGGTGCATAATAAACAGCATAAATAGTATAATGAGGGCATATTCAGTTCCCTACCTTAGTTATGTAAGAATACCCCAAGGATATTACGATTATTTTATTTCAAAATGTGAAGCGATGAATTTTTAAAAAATGAGTGACGATTATTGGAGAACTTGAGGAAAAAGTTACCCTTTTTTTGTCAAATCACTAAGAAACAGGGTTGGTTGAGTAGTTCTATCCCTCCCTCTGACAGCATATTTTCCCCCTGGCCTAGGATTAAATCCTGCAACAGCTTTCTGTCCTCTGCCTCCCTTTCTAATATCCTCTTCTAAGATTTTTCTTCTGTATCTACAGTACTGATGCAGGATACATTTTTCTGTTGCATTGCAGTATTTTTCACATGTATAAATCTATTGTAGTTATTATTTGACTTGTCATCCAAGGTCTCATTATGTGTGCCTTATTCATAATTGGTGTGATATTTGCCTCTTGTCAGGTTTTGAATAGTTGTGGGTTCTGCTTCGATCAGTAGTTGGCGCGCCTAAGGTTTCTATTTTTTTTTTATCAGGCTCATTTTAACAGGTTTATTGTATGCTTTAACCGAATATTTTTTCAGTGGCTCTAGTAGATAAAAGATTTGTTTAGAAATGCATATGCAGTTACTCTTTTGTCCACTAGGTGGCAATGTGTGACCTGTGATTGTTTTCCCCACCTACTGACATTACACTCTCTCTGGAGCAGCTTTACTCATTTGCTATAATGAAAGTTACATTTCCAGACAAGATGTGGTTAAAAATGAAGGATTGTAAATATGTATACACGTTTTTCCATGGTTCTTAGCATGGCTTACTTGTGCAACAACACACAACTTACAGTCGTTACATGAAAGATAAAATAACAGCCATGTCCAAGTCACACTTTGCCTTTAGGACTGTCTAACTTGTATTATTGTCTAAATCATCAGTGCAAGAGGTTTTGGTGAGTCTGTAGTTGCCCCTTCACTCACAACTGTAGGATCTTATCCTATTTCAAAAGGAAGCCCTTTGATGCTTTGAGTACAACCGGTCCTGCTGTACTCACTAGATCAGTCATCAGAATTCTTCTTGGCTTCTGCAGAAGCTTAGGTGAGAAAATCACAAGTAGGAACTTGAGGAATTTGGATGACTGAAGGCTCATCACATACCTTGTTTTGAAGGGGAAAAAAAGATCTTTTGGGGCCCATAGTTAGGCTCAGTTCAAGGTAATATAAACAGGCAAAACAACTTACTTTTGTAATTGTCAGGACACTTTGCCCTGTAATCTTCCTTTTGTACAGTTTATCCTGATTTCTTGATATTTTAATCATGATCGGTTACATAGAACACTAGGCCCATTATTCACTGATACTCCAAACAGTGTTATCGTAAAGGTTATTCTTTTTATATCTCCCTGCTCCCACTGTGGTTACATTATTGCATCAGTCGAGGCTAGAGCTGAAAAAATTGGAGAGTTTGAAGAAAGTAAAGTGGAGATTTTTACCAGAAGCATACGGATTATTTTTTAAAGTCAGAAAGGTCACCAGAATCCTTAAAGTTCTGTCTTTGAATGTAAATGTTCTTAGGCTGTTTTCTTAACATTTAAGTCTAGTTTTGGGCCTAAGGATGGGAAGCATGAATTTAAAAAAAACTGCAGCTCTTGAAGATAGCATATTTGTTTATGTCACTGTGTTTCAGTTCCAAATGCTGTCTTTGTGTCCTGATGTGCACTTTCAAAGCCCTTGGTTTATCTTGTTTTGCATTACTAGAAATAATCTGACCAAGTACCCAATTGCCCCCACCCTTTCCCCTCAGCCTTCCTGGATTCTCAAAAGCTGTTAGTAGGCTTAGCTTATGGGACATGCGTTTAAATCCATCTGGAAAAGTTGACAAGCTTGTCTGGTCGAGGAAGAGCTCACAGAGCCTTAGCACACAGATGATCGTTTAGATTCTTACTGTAACATTGTTGTGAAAGGTTTCGCTGCAGCTTAAGTGTTGGATGGGCTCAGACATGTAGACCTCAGGGTCAAGGTGATAGAATTATGAGATGAGTGACTATCCTCCAGGGATGGATGTCGAGGAATTTGCCCCCTGGGTTGATGCCTCAGGTCCTGTGGCCAAGTCTCTGAAAAAGTAGTGCCTAGATTGATAACCTGCTCTTGAGTTTTCTTTTCTTGCATTATTAAAAATCAAGAGGATGAATAATTTAAACCAGCAAGCCGCTGTGTGATTTTTATTTTTTTTAAGCCTGTGGCAGACCTGCAGTTTTTAGTGTCTGTTGAGATTTTCCCTGAAAACGGAATAAACTGAACACAAGACACAAATAAAATAAAAACAAGAGCGTGAAGTAGTTCAGAATGACAGGTTTCAACATTTACTATTAGAACATCTTCACTTGTCTTGGATCAATGTCAAAAGTTATTTTTGAATATTCCTTCACAACAGCACTATGTCTAGAATATCTATGTATAATAACAAGAAGGCTGAGATACACACAGCAGCTGCACACTGCATTTTGATGCACTGATGTTTTTATAATTAGAACTAGCTCTTTCAATTCAAATTAAATCTAATCTAATTTTTTATTTAGAAATTACCCTAACTGAACATATAAGATCTTTGTGAGAATTAAATTGTATAGAAGTGTTGATGCCAAATACATATATGAGACTGCAGTATATTTTAAAGAATGTTTTTCTCCCCTCAGAACGGACAGGTACCTCCTGCAGACTTGGCACTGGTACAGGATCAGCTGAAAGATGTGAGTACAGTCAGTTATTTTATTTGCATATTTTTGTAACGTCCACATATACAGAGAATAGTGTGGATTGATAGAGGTTGTGCATCTTACCACCAGGCTCTGGAGAAGAACCAGCAGTGGCTGGGATACGACCAGCAGAGAGAGGCCTACGTACAGTCTGTCCTCGCCCGTACAATGGAGCTGGAGCAGCAGCTGGCTCAGGCAAAGCAGGAGCAACCCAAACAAGAGGCCGGTTCAGAGGGTAACAATATCTGTCATCCTCACATCATTTTCTACGATCATACAGTACATAAACATTTTCTGTTAAAGTAATTAAAATGAAGTTAACAAACAGGGAATTTTGTGTTTTGGTTCATGTAGTATGGAATGTTAAAGGGGGAATCATAAGATGTATGCAGTTTGAATGAGATATTTTTTTCAGCTACAGCATTAGAAATTAAAAAGGGAGCCAGCTATGAGTGACAAAAGATTAGATCAGTAATAATGCTGGAATTCAAAATATTAGCAACTGCATAAATTGCATACATTTTCTACATAGACCATGCTGAATACCAATCATTTTACATTACAAATGCAATTATTATTATTTTTGATTAGCTTCTTAATTTGCTGACTAACACTTCTTATCTCAGCTTCTGCCAACTCTGCGGGTCCAGAAAAGGAATCTCAGCTGAAAGGCCACTATGACCAGTTGATGTTAGGGTTGCAGAAAGACCTGGAGAACCAAAAAGATCAAGTTTCCAGAACCCAACAGGAGCTCAGTGTGCAGAGGGAGCAGGTAAATGTTGAAAATGTTTCATTTATTCACCATTTACTCCTTTTGACGGAATTCTTCTTCTGCTGTCTAACACAGATTTGCTGTGTAATTAATGTTTGTATTCTGAATGTTGTGGCATGGATTGAGCACTGAATCAGCATGCTCCTGGACTAACCCCACTGAACGTCCACGATCTTTGGATTCAGACCTCTCTATATTTGTTTTGTTGAACTTTGTTGGAAGAAATGAGCTGACAAAAAGCATACATCATCCCGCAACTTTATTTTTCCTCAATCTGCAGACCATGAAAGCTCAGGTTGCACTGCAGTCTCAGAGGGAGCAGGTCACCAGGGTCCAGGAGGAGATGTCATCGCTGCAGAGGAAGTACGAGGACAAGTGCAGCGACTTGTCATCCTTTCTGAGGAAGTACGACGCGAAGAGCAAAGAGCTGGAGGAAGCCAAGATGCAGCTGCAGGCAGAACGCCTGAGCAACAGGTAAAGCAAGTCTGCTCTGGTTGTTGATATCAAACAGAGGTGGCTATCACACAGTCATACTCTCACAGTGTTACTGGAAATATGACAAATGCACAGAAACCACATATGATTAGAGGAAAAGGCCAAACTGAAGGTTAAGTGGGATGTGTTCTGTTAAAAACCATTCATTTATCAAATTTACTTGGTTAAATTCTCATTTTGGCCACTTATCGTACCAAAATTAGTGTCATATTTCGCTGACCTTGGATTCTAGGTTGTTGAATTTATAGGCTTGAAACTAGTGTTATTTAACCATTTAAGCGCTATAAACAGGATAATGGATAAACAAGACTATCATATTGATATTTATTTTGGTGGATTACACAAATATTGCATCCAGACATGCAGTCAGCGAGGAGAGACATGTATCGTCTGAGCGGGCAGACAGAATGAGAGCGGAACTGGAGAATATGGAAATTCGACTGGAAGAGGAGCAAAAGAGATCTGCCGAACTTCTACTGCAGGTAACATTCCCTATCACATTTTTATTACCTGTAGTCACGCTTTCCTAATAAGTCATTCGCTCAGTATATTAAAGCACTCATGATGCATAAGGGGAAGTCTGCTTTTATAGGATTGTAAACACAGAATAGGAAGATCTCATCCATCAACAGTTATAATTTACTTTACAAGACCACAATAGACACGTGCATATTAAAATAAAAAAAATTCCAGGTTTATTTGTATTGAAAAGAACTGAAAAATAGCAATGAATTTTGCTTTCGAAAGGTGCTATATGAATATGTTTACCATGCCTTGAAAATTTCACTTTCACAGGTAAATATGCTGCAGAAGTCTCTTCTGAGCCAAAGTGAAGAACAGAGGAGAATTGCAGTAATGGAGCAACAGGTAAGATCTAGCAAACATTTTACAGAAGGTTTCATCGTCTAAACAAATCCAATTAAAGTTTGGCGATTGCTTATGTGTGCATTGCTTTTGCATTGTGTGTGTGAGGTTTCATAATCAACATTTCGATCAGCCTTTACTTGTTACACAATCTCAATGTTCACCACCCAGTTATGAGTGGAAAAATCTGTCAGCACACTTCTATTAGATGGTATGTAGCACAGAGTTGCAACAGTTTTAAGTGAGTAGTGCAGTCCAAAGTGTTCCCACTTGTGTTCTCTACGTCTCATATATTTCTGCCCCTCCTAAGATCCAACTCTCTGCCAAGGACTTTGAGAATGAAAAAATCGATCGTCAGAGCATGCAGCATCAGTTACATAAGGTGCTGAAAGAGCTTCGCAAGGCCCGTGATCAGATTGCTAAACTGGAGTCTGCTGTAAGTGTTGTAAGGCGTTGCAACCATATATTTGTTATTTTTAAAGTCTAACTTTAGTCTATTAGTGTCTCTTTGCTCCAAAGCTTCTGCTGAATTAATGTAATTTTATGTTCCTGTGTTTCAGAAGCAGCCAAATGCTCGCTTTTCAGAGCCCAGCTCGTACAATAGGCTCGAGTTTGAGCGTCTTACTATTGATGATCCTCTGGGCCCCACATCCCCATCTAAAGTCACCAGCCTCCTGGATGAGAGTTTCTTGGAGTGCCCAAAGTGTCGCACCCCATATCCCACCAGCCGCCACAGAGAGCTGCTGGCTCACATCGACTACTGTCTTGCCTAAGCTAGCAAATATTCTAGACCAGTGTTTCCCAACCTGGGTGTCAGGACCTGCCCTCTCTCAAGAGGGCAGCAATATTGCATAGATCACAAACCAATGGGGTTGGGAACCACTGTACTAGATCATTAGATCCATTCAGAAAATGTTACCCCCTCAAGTGTATTTTAAACACCTGTCTGGGGGAAAATTTGAAAACCTCGAACAGGCAGTTTCAGACACTGATTTCCATAAACACAGCACTGTTATGAGCAACAAAGGTGAGTAAAAGGCATTTTTCAACTCACCCAGAAGGCTACTTACAAACCATCCTGTTATTTGTTTTTATTTCCATAAACTGAGTGAACTGCAGTGTGGCTCATGTAAGATGATAAGTTTTGAAATACTCCTTGTGGTGTCATAATAATCAGTTGAAGCAAACTTATATGTTCAGTAATGCAAATAATGAGACATGTTATTTTCCAAGAAGGATTGTGTGTATAGTTTCCATAAATCAGATAAAAAATCTCATTATTACTGCCTTAGGCTCTTTGTCTTCACTCCAAGGGATGTCTTACACAAGACTCAAATAATACTTCACTTCAAAAAAATGCATATTTCATATCTAAATCATCTAATATGTATGTAAAAACTGGCTAAAAGTGTTTACATATTCATCAGGCCAAAGATCGAATCATTCACAGAAAAATGTCCTCCCATGTGATTATTTCTGGGGTCTTCCAGTATTTATATTTTACACTGTTTGTGAAGCTCTTAAAAAATTCTGACTATTTTTGTTTTTGTGTGTATTTGATTTAACTATTTATTCTTGGGTTATCTACTGTCTTTTTTGTTTCATTAAAGGGATTTACTTTATTTTATCTTCTATTAAAGTTTACAAACATGCCTAATATCTTCCATTGCTATAAACACACCATTTATCTACTCCTAGTTTCAGTAACAGAACCTTTCGTGTTTTTTTTCTTCAGCATATTTGCATTGATCTTCAAAAGAAAATCAGCAGTGCTCATTTGACAGTACTGATGTGAAGGACAAGATAATAGGGGAAAATGTAGCTTTTTTGTGTGTTTTCAGCTGTGTGTATAGCTGATTATAATTTGCCTGCCACGTGTTTTCTATTATATCTTTACTGGTTGCGTCCGATTACTATGTGTAGCGAAGCATTTCTCTGCCTATCATGTTGCAAACAGTTGGATAAACCTTGCCGAACCATGTGACTGTAACCATGACCAAGATTTTTTTTTTTGTCCTTAACCACATAGTTTTATTCGCCTAAACTTAACCAGACCTTAAAGATATCGCAGTGCGAAGTTTAACTGGTCACATGTGGCAGCTTGTCCGTGTATTCTTTCTGTACAAGTGAAGCTCACTTCCATCGCCACCTTGACTTTTCAAGCCTGCAGCCCTGTAAGGCTGCAATGAGATTGCATGAGTTAATTCCTTGTACTAAACTATTTAAGGCAGGGATTACTGAAGGTCCTCTTGGTAGGGGAAAGGGGGTTAAGGTGTCTTTATTCCTGCAGCCCTGGCAATGTGACTAGATTGACTTACAGTAAGACAGACAGACTACTGCTATCTGAGAATCATATTGCTTTGACCAACATTTATCTTGTTTGCTGTTTGTTTGTTTTTTAAAGTTATTTCCTTCATTGTAATCATGTGCTCCAAAGTTGTTTTGCTATGCTCTGTACTGTACGCAAATGTGCAATAAAGATGTAAATCTCCCTCCAACACAACGACACTTTGGAAATGTTTTGTCATGTCACTGATCCATGTAAAGGCAGAGGAGCTTTGAGCTAAATGCTAATCTTAGCATGCCAACATGCTGTTCCTTAGTAGGTGTAATGTTTACAGTGATTATCGCCTGCAAACATTTGCTAATGAGGCCTAAGGACAGAGTGCAGTTGAGGTTGGTAGGAATGCCATTAGTTTGGAAGGTATTTATAATGTATTGGACAAATTACAATAAAAGCTATGAGGCTGTGACCTTATTTGACAGAAATCAATGCATTGTCCTGTTTAAAGTTTCCTGTTGAGCCCCAGTTGTCAAAAGTGATTAACAAAAATGGTTATGTTATCATTTTGGTGCTGGTGATTTACCTAAAGCCTCTATGCAGAGAAAACCCTGAATTAAAATTTTAAGATGGTAATGGTGCTACATGAAAAGTACAGAAAAATTGGCTCATTACAATTCATCTTGATGTTTTGATCAGATTTCACACTTTCAATGGATTTTGATGCATTCAAAACCTCAAATGTCATCCTCATGGTTGTACTAGAGGAAAACTCAGGGGTTGCCAAAACCTTCAGGATGCATTATTTGGGAACAAAATGTATGCTAATCCATCCAGCATATGAAAAGATGTTTTTTGTAGAAGTGAAAACTTCACAAAAAATATCACAAAAGTCATTAAGATTGATTCCCCTAGGTGCCATGGATGGTTTCATCAAATCCGATGGCAATATGTCCAATAGCTTTCAAGACTTTTTACTAAAGTCCAAAAATGTCAATCTGCTAGGGTACACATTGTGGAGATATTTCTGTCAGGACAAAAGTGAACGATGGACTGACTGACTGAGAGAAAGACCGCCCTTCCCATCCATAGAGATGTGCAGCATGGTTCTATGGATGGTAGTGTCAGCGTGTCTCTGTAAAAAAAAAATGAAATGTTAATCTAAAATTGACAAGTGAGATGTTAAATCTTGTCTTCTACACATGAAAAGTAGTTTCAGACATCAATGCTAGTAAAAATGTGGCCCTGTGAAACCATTTAACAGTTCACATTTAAAGAAAAAAACACTGGAACTCGTCAAATATCACAATATAATGAAAGTTATAGAATCTGATTCATCTCACATGTTCGCTGAAACAATTGGCCAAGCGGGAGGCCCTGCTGTCAAGAATTAAACCCAGCTGTTTGTGGTACAGGAAGCTGTTGCCTGAAGCTCATTTCATACCCTTGTATTTGTTTGATGTAGCACAGTGGTAAAAGATAAACACAAAATTCTGCATGTACTTGGATTTTTATGACTTTTGACTGACTGAGTCCAAAAGCAACAACATGAATTCGTTATTTGCAATCCAGGAATCCGGATAAATATTTGAAGGGCAATCAAAAATTGAACGAGCCAGCAAGGTATGAATGTTTTATTTCAAAAACTGGAGCAAGAAGTACACATCATATAATTAAGAAACAACCAAACTGCTACTGTATGCCTATATTTATAGCACATTTTTAAAAAAGCACATGTGCATCTATTAAGGTTTATTAACAATATGTACTTTGGTGCTACAAGATACTGTGCGTCCTTCAGTGTAAAAGCAAAGCCAGTGATTTATGAACCTGTTTTCATTGTAAACATGGTGGTTACAATCCAGAGCTGCGGTACTGCTGAGAGTTCAGGTTCACTTTAAAAGAGATTTTCACAACTGATTGTTTGTCACATTGTCTGGAAAAGTTTCACTGGTTTCCATGAGCAAGATTGTTTTACACAATTCTGCAGTTCCTATACAAAAAAAAACACACAAAAAACATAGCAACATGCAACAGATTTTGAGGAGAAGACTGTTAAATCTTCTTTTAATGGGGAGATTTGGAGGAACTGACAGTTAACTAGTAACAACAACAGACATCCTTCCTTTCTTTCTTTTTGCAGTGCAGTCATGTAAATTTGACTGCTTATAGTTTGCCATTTTTTAGTTTAATTTTAAGGAAGATTTGTCTGCTTTCTCTCTTAGGATAGAGACAGTAGAGGCGACTAAGAGGTGGGGTTCAGTCCAAGAGCAGAAGAGGGGCATGAAGTCCCAGAGTGTTACTGTGGCTCAACAAATCCGCTGGTCATGCAGAAACCTGCAAAGAAGAGAAACAGTTTGCTGATTACTTAATATCTATCATTTCAGTCAATCAACTTAGTCAGTGACCACGAGGCTTTGCACAACTTCATTCAGTAAATCATTCACTTGGTCTTTCACCTTATTGAGTTACACTAACTGACAAAAGACATGAATCAATAAATCCCAGCGTAAATGAAGGAGCGCTTAGCTGAACTCAACCCACCAGAGTGTGGAACGCGTCTGTATTTGCCCAGCAAACACAGATCCGCCTTCTTTTGGGTGACGATGGCCTGGTCCTCCGCCCTCAGGCCAGTCGGGTGACGGGAGAAGATGAAGGAGTAGCTGTCTAAGCAAGTGCCGTCGAGGTCAACAAGTCTGCAGGAGTAGTGGACTGCGTAGTTTTCGTAGTCGGTGTCAATAACCCAGTGGTCATCATCTGAGAGTGAGTGGGAGGCAGAGTTTAGATCATTGCCAAACCGTCCTTTGGCAGTTTTTAACTGAGATACTGAGATTTCAGTTAAAAAAAGAAATATTTTTTTTAACTGAAAAATCTCGGGATTTTTTAAAATGGTTTGCAGATACAAACCATTTAAATCCAACATTTACTGAACATCTCAGAGGTGTTTTTATGTATCTATATCTATAAATTTCCATTTAACAATAAAAAGATTTGAGTGTCCTCGAGCAACAGTGTGGGCAAATATTATGCAGTTAGATCCAGTTTTGGATCTTATCATGGAGACGGCATGTTATGTCTAAAATTTTGCAATAAATTACACATGTACTTAGTCTTAATGAAATGTCAAAGTTGCAATCAACAGATTTTCTCCCCCAAAGGATGTGTCCATAACCACATAGTTTTATTCGCCTAAACTTAACCAGACCATAAAGATATCGCAGTGCGAAGCTTAACTGGTCGCATGTGGCAACTTGTCCATGTATTCTTTCTGTTTGAGTGGAGCTCACTTCCATCTCCACACACGTGGGGTAGGGTGTCTCGTTTTGTTTGTGGAGGGGTAGTGATCACCTAGACCTCCAAATGGACCTCTGTGCTCTGTTTGGAGGGCTCGATGACCACTACAGCTGAATCACCGAAAGAGACAGGACACCCTACCCTAGCATGAAAAATGGAGTGGTACAGCCAAAGAGCTGCAGTTGATGATTACGTTAGATCAACAGTTGATCTAATGTCAACAATCCACTTGGCAGTGTGATATTAATGACTCATCCCTGCTTATATATTATTAGATGTAGATTTGTTGTCAAGCCCAGAAATCAGCTACGTCTGGTGAGAAATTCAAGTTATAGGCCCTATCCAATTAAAGATGTAAATGTTTATTGACTTACTTCCAGTCTGCAGGTAGGATGCGGCTCCCCAGTACTTCATCTTAAACTTGGCAGGGTCGGGGGTGTCTTCAAAGGTGGCCAACATGTTGGCACACATTTCCCAGTTGCTAGAGAAAGGACGACATAATGGTAAGACATGAGACAAAAACATGCTGATTTCTGCATGGAGTATATTTATGTAGTAAATTGTATGGATTTAGAGTAGCTCAAAGTGGAGGAAAGGTGAGCTTCCAAAGGATAGAACAGAACCTACTTGAGGATGATGACTCTGCCCTCGGCGGTGGCAGTCATTTTGCCATCGTCTCCAATGGTGAGCCGGGCCACGATGTTGTCAAGAAGGAACAAACCCTCTGGATCCTTCTTTCCCACAGCATACCATGTCCCTGCATACTAAAAAGATAGATCTCAGTGTTTTTAATCAAACATTTAAGTACAAAATATTTAAAAAATGATAAGGAAAACAGAGATACAGACTATTTTTATGATGATAAGATGTAACAAATCTCTGATCTACAGTCTAATTGGTATTATATAAAGTCCTTTAAAGCGCAAGTGATATTCCCATCCATTTTTAACCACAAAACTGAATATAAAACTACACAAAAATGATGAATATTTAATAGAGCTTAATAAATCTCTTTATTCTTCCAACTCACCCTGCTTTTGTCAAAGTTCTGCATGACCTGGATGTTGGCTACCTGGCAGTCCTGTGCCCAGGACATTGCCAGAAGGCAGAGGGCCACAACGTACCGCAGCATTCTACCTCAGAGGAAGACAAAAAAAAAAGTTAGACTAAAGAAAGAAAGAGGTCGGGTGCAGGAAGTTTGAGAAAAGGAGGTACGACAGGGAACAGCAGCAGAAAAGGCAAACACATTTGTCATCCACATTGCCAGTTTGTTCCTATTCAAGTCCTCAAGTCGACTGTAATCAAATTCCATTAAATATTTACAGACTATTTTTTGCAAGAGCTAGAGTGTGAGTGAAGTATCTTTTTGCACAAATCCTCATTCACTTTAAATATTTAGTTCAAAATCTCAGAGCAACAAAAACACAACAATCCATTATAAGTGCATACCTTGTTACCAAAAAGAAGTGGGCAGCTCAGAGAGATCCTCTGGTTTTCAGCCTGGGTCTGGCCTTATATACAGCTGCTTGCTATTGCATAATAACTTCTGGAGGCCTGGACCTCCCCTGTCTCCCCACAGCTACCCTGCCTTCCATTGGACAAACATTTACATAACTACAGGCCCCAGACCTATTGATTTGTGTGTTCTGCACATTTGGTCGACCACCCCTCCGTATCCCCCCCTACAAAAAAATGTGTTTTCCTCTTGCTTTTGGGGCTTTCTTGGGTCTTATGAAAGCAACCACTCGCAAAGCCAAGAGCGGCATCTGGAATGAGCTATGTGTAGAAATCAGCATACATTTGTCAAGGTATACACAGGCACACAGTTTGAGAAAAACAAAGTGGTGAGTTGTACTCTTTGTTACGGGGGCTGATTGACATTTGAAAGAAGTCACGGCTTAAGAGTTTTTTCCTCGGACACAAAACTTGAACTAAACTTTAAAGTGAAATGGATTCGTGCGCATGGGCCCATTGCTATTTTTTGTTCAAAATTCATGTTGCAGCCCTTTCTCCTTTGTTATTTTCCAAAGAAATGTTACAGTAGTGATGTATGCCTCACGTCAGCATCAGTGCTGTTGCATCAGCTTTTGTTGCTTTATCTCCCTGGACTGTTTGTATAAATTGCAGTCAGAGTCCAGTGTCAGTGAAATAATCAATGCGAGAAAATGGGGGAATTACTTATTTGCTAAGCACAAAGACTGGGGTTTCAACGCCTTTCGATATTGACAGGAATTGCGCAAGTCAGTTAGAAATGTTCTTAGGTACTTCTGTTTACCATGAATGTTTCCTTTTTATTGTCAACCAGTGACTAATCCACATAAATATGTCTTTTAAGGGATCAATTAAATGTGAATTGTGCATGTTCCTACAGAAAGTTGATTACTGATTGCTGTGTCCAAACAAATGGCTCATTTTGAAGGATATTATTGATCATATATTCAAGAACCACTGCTGTTTCCCAAGACCAGGGTCGACTAGCTTGTGTAAGTTTCCTCATTTGTCTTATTCTGCTGTTCAAGGTTTGTGCGATTAAAATGTACATCTGCATGAGCGAGCTAAGAGTAATAGCTACTCTGCGCTTTACCACAGGTCTGTTTTTCATCTGACTTGAATCCGCTATGGCAGGTTTTTTTTATTTTTTATAAATTGATGCTGTTGTTTTTCACTGAGATCATATAACAAGTCCTCTGAGGGCTCGGTTGAATAAAGGGAGCTCAACGCGGCCAAACATCTGCAGCTTGCATAACCAAAGCCCTGGCCAGTTGAAAAAAAAAACAAAAAAAAGCGCAATCACTCTTGAGCAGAAAGAATAGCAGCAGCTGGAATTTGGCCAGAGGCTATAGTGCAACATTTCATAACCGTGGAAACTGGCCAAGGAGCGCTATATGTTTCCCTGCCAGGTTTGTGTTTAACATTCAGAGTCGTGCGGTTGTAAATGGGGATGTCGTGCTTAAAGCAGGAGTCGGTTTCTTGGTTTAGTTGGTTGAGAAACTGAAGTTACTTAAAATCCTTTATAAACTGGGGATTCAGCAAAATGCCTCAAGTCTAAATGCACAGCTTCCATCTGAACTGTGGAGCTTGGAGGAGGGCAATAGCACAACATGGAAGTATTTACCTCAGTTTTGGGGAAGCTGAGAGTCACGTCCAAGTATAACATGATCCAATCCAACACCGGCACGACCCAAAGCACCAAACACTTGAATCAACATTGTCATCAAGTTTGACAAAGATAGTTTTATTTGCAGGGCAGTTCTGTTGGATTGAAATAAATGATACAGCTTATTATGAAACTCATGAACTGTTAATGATTACAGTGTGGAGACTACATCGAGTAGATTACATCACCTGAGGCCTTTTCTCTTGCTTATTGATTTCTGTTTTTAGTTTAAACGACAGATAAACTGTAAATAACGTCAACTCCATTGTCTCTGGACCTGCATGATGCTGCAGTTTTACTAGAATTCAAAAGCTTATGTGGCTCTGGTATGACCAGATTACTGTAGGCATTGGTCTTTGCTGCTCAATGTAGCAAACTGTGTGCAGTTAGTGTTGTTAAAATGGGACATCTGGCAAACTGAGCTTTGCAATTAGTTTTCTTTTGAGTGATTCACAAAATAAACCAAAACCAATGTTTATGTAATGCTAAAAAAAAAAAGGCATTTGATTTTTTTTTAATGGTCAAATTGGTATGTGGTTATAAAAGTGACACTTAATTCCAGAATTATATGGGACATTTAAATGACATGGCATTCTAATGTTGAAATTTTTAACCTTATAAAAACACAAACATATTTACTGTTTGATTGCAGTGTATTTTATAATGGCATGCAATTTTGTATCAGAATGACTAAGAATCGGTTCTATACCTCTTTCCACCCTTCTGAAAAATGCAAAAAAAAATTGTGTCCCTTTTGGAGCACTAACAACCGTTAGTCACGACTGGTGGTTGCAAACACCTCCAGAGAGGTTAAATACCTGAGTTTCCCACCAGCGAGTCAGACTAGCCCAGTCTAGTCTTGACATGCATGAACTGATGAAGCCACTGGGATGAGAGGCGAAACGTCTTCACGGACATATTACTGATCCCAGTTGCCTTCGATTGAATTGCCCAGAATTATCCCAGTTGCGTATTGTTAAAACGGGACACTCGTCTTAGTCGTTTTGATAGGAAAAAATGTCTCAAAAGAAACCAATTTTCTAAATTGGATCAAACTTAATTTCTCTGAAACATGTTTAAGCACAGCCACCTTTTAACTTGCCTACTTAGATAATAATACCACACCAATAAAGGTGTGCTAGCTATTTGAGGCTATTTATCTGTACATAATAATTTAAATAAATGAATAAGTAGGCCTATGCATTGTTTTCTAATTTTAGCATTATGTTTTTATCAGATTAAATTTTTTTAAAAGAGGATAGCAAAAACTGCGAAATAGTTTTTTAATGGTTCACATAAATATATCAATTATGCATTTATATTTTCATTGTGTTTCTCTGCTTTTTATATATGTGTATATAAGATGTCCCATTTTGACAGTGCAAGTGACGCATTTTGACAGTTGAAAGGACATATTGTGTTCGAGATTGAGCCATCAACTGTATGTTTGATTATTTTTTTATTTTCTCTCCTGTGTGTTGTTAAGTAGTTAATGTTTATAGAACTGCACTGCAATTATTCCCTATATTCTAAATTGCTCCAGAGTACACATTTTTTTTGAAAGTGGCTGAGTGTCTGAGTATTTCTGTGTAAATGACATGACTGAGTGAGTTTGCAGACTAGTTTTTGTAAATGCTCTCAGTCCACTCTCTCTCAAACAGGACGTCTAATGATGGAGTCTCTAAAGCAACTAAATTAGGAGGGAAATCCAATATGTCATCAACTCGTAATTGCTGTTTGTGGCCCCAGTGCTTGGTAAAAGTTGCATTTACTAGGCACCTAACAACAGATAAATTTGGTTAAAAAAAAAAATAAAAATCAACTCAGCCGGGAAAAACACACATCCGAGTTAGAAAAACAAAACCCTGCTACTGGCTCTCACAAATATTCTTGTTACTCCATTTAGCTCTCCTGCCTGTCTCTGCTGTTTCACCCAACCACTTTCTCCCACTAGGCCGCTCTAATTTATTTCCACAACAGCTTGAATCCACGCAGACACACACCCACACATACACCTTTTGTGGCTCTCCCTTGATAAGCTTGTCTTAATCCTCACAGCAAACACACACACACACACCAAAAAAAAAAAAACAAATAGTAGGGGAAACTCCTTGTCTTGCCAGCAGCTAACCAGACAGTGTGCTTAGTTAATAATAGCAAGCCATCTTTGTTTAGGGCCTTGTTCTCAGACATCCAAAGTCCCACTAATTGGCCAATATCCAGTTCTGGGGACTGATGCTGATGATTTCATTAGAGCACAGGTAGGGTTTGCTCACACATGGCCGGCGCCAGTGGCTGACACTATTTTTGTGCTTCCTCTAGTGTAGCAACAACATGGAGTTGGAGGGAACAGTGGTAATTGCTAAAGCAGGGAGGTTATTTGAGAATAAGAAGGTGCAGTAAATGGAACCTGGGCCTGAGACACCTATTAGGGGTCTCCAGAGCAGCTCCAGTGAGGCAACAAGTGGTTGGATTTCTAAGGCTGCATAGATGGAGGAAAACAGTGCATAGTGTGGTTCCACCAGTGGTTCTTCAATCTCCCCCCATGGAGCCTCCAGCCTGGCATCTGACCAGACAACAGTCTCTTCTCTCTCTCTCTCCTGCTTCCTGGAGATGGAGGATTGCCCGATATAAAATGATCAGCGTTGGGATTTGCGGGTTAAGGACGCTTAAAGCAGGGGTTTTAATGTCATGACGTCACATTAATTAGTGGCCACTTTGATCCTTTCAGCCACTAAGCCGCACTGTGTCCTGCTCGCTCTGTGTGCGCCTGGACAACGGATGCATCAGTTAGTCCATCAGGCACCGCGCAGGAGTATGCACTCCGACGGACGCGTCTGATCCATCCAAGCAGCTCTCCCTTTCCGCTGTCCATCTTTACTGCTCCCCCTCCCCCCCAAGCAATTTTTTTTTCCACAGGTGATGCTTTTGTGAATCTGAAAACTACTCTAAAAGTAAAAAAAAATGGCAGATAAGGATAGCGTGGAGAAGTACCTGGAGAACAACCCGCAGTTCGCCAAAGAGTACTTCGACAAGAAGGTGCGCGCCGAGGCCCTGTCCGCCGCCTTCTCCACCACCCTCGACATCAAGGACACGGCCTCGTTCAAGGATGTTAACTCCGTGCAAGAGGCCGCCATCATCTTCGACCTGGTGCAGGAGATGCTGAAGCTGGAGGTCACGGAGAAGTCCATTCACAAAGTGTTGCAGAGGATCGCCCTCATCCTGCAGGCCGACCGGGTCAGCTACTACCTGTGCCGAGCCAGGAACGGAATACCCGAGCTCGCCACCGACCTGTTTGACGTGACTCCGACGTCCAAGTACGAAGTGAACCTGGTCGACCCGCAGAGTGAAATCGTGTTCCCCCTCGACATGGGGATCGTTGGTTACACTGCGCAGTCCAAAAAGCCGCAAAACGTTCCAGACGTCACCAAGGTGAGGAGTTGGTGAGATTGACGCATTTACGCGCGCCTTGAAGAGCCAAAGCTGTTAGAAATGGCAGAGGTGTGAACTTGTTTCAGAGAATGTGAAAAGTACGCTAGGTGGGAAAAACTTAAATGTATTCCTTAAAAAAGTTCCTAACAATGTGTTTCAGGCTGTTTAAAGGTCAGAGAAGGTCACTCTGGGATATACAAATCAGCATCCAAATTCTAGAAAATAATGTTTGGACAGCCAAAAAAATAATAATTTGCAGTTTGCCTCATTCTTTTTTTTTCTAATGAAATTATGTCCAACCAGCAGGCTATATTGAGTTGAGAGAATTAACTTTTCCACCATAATCAAAGGTATTTTTAATTACCAGTCTGAAATGATCCAGAAATGTTAATATAGTGGAGGGGACTTGAAATTCTGAACTCAAGCTGAAGAAAAAATGAAGTTATGAAGCCAATTTCATTAAGTTGCCTGAACTTAAATTTAGTTTCATATCAACTAATGCGAGACTTTAAGTTCAAATTACACAAAATATTAAGTTGATACAACAATATCATGTCAACTCAACCCATCAAAACACATTAAAAGTTTTATCTAAATCATTAAATTTGAGTTCTAGCAACCATGGATTTCATTAGGTGGTTTTTAGAGTGCATAACATAGCAGCAGAGAGTTTGTGAATGTGCTGAGCATCAGGTTTGCAAATATGTGCTAGAATAATAAATTACAGCCTCACTTGTTTTTTTACTCTCTGCTGACCTGAGAAATGTGACATTTATTCGCTCTGCCTAAAGGCTATTTATTTATAGCCTTACTTACATAATGAGGTTTCCACTAAGAGTTTGCTACAGCAGGGAACCTTGAATAATAACAGTGACACAACACAACAGGGATGTTTTGTATTTTAGTATCATGTAATTTAATGTTGATGTGTTCTATTTTAACTGCTATACACTGTGTATTTTTTTTGCCAAACAATTTAAAAGTTTTGGCACAACTAACTCAAAAGATATCTAAAATATATGTCATGTGTCCACGTCGAGAACTTCTAACAATGGCTGCATTAGTTGCATCATCAAAATAATGAGCTGAAGTTTACCATGATATAGCAACTGACTCATCTTGGTGAATGTGAATTCAGCAGTGCCAGTTAGAGTCAGTAATAGAATGCTGTTCACTGATCTGAAGATATTGTAGTTTATATACTTAAAAATGAAATAAAATAAAATAAATAGACAGCGCAGTGTCTTCTGTTTGGAAATATCAGTTTACTCCAAATTGAAAGATTTCTATTCATAAAGGCAGCTAATCAATGATTATGCGAAAAGAACATTAAAGTGTTTGGGATGTTATTTTATATTCACCTATGGATTTAACCCGATCTGATGCAGGTGTTTCCTTCCTCTCTCCATCCAGAATCCAAAGTTCTGTGACTTTGTGGACAAACAGACTGGATACAAGACCAAATGCATGCTCACCTTCCCCTTGATGGCCGATAAAGAGTGCCTTGGAGTTGTCACGGTACTAAACAAAATAGGAGCCGATAGCTTCTCTAAAGAGGATGAGGAGGTAAGAATGCATGCTGAAACATTGTACATCCTCTTCCATGGTAAAGAGGGCACATTGGTTGGTTGGTTTTTTAGCATTAGAGTCTCACATGGAGGAACTTTACCTGCTTTAATGCACACATTTTGTCTGAACAAAGGAGTTGTGCTCACCATATGCATCGCTGCTTGTCTGCAACTTAAAAAAAAAAAAAAAAAGCCTGTGCAAGATTATTGCTGTAATTACATCTCTTACCAGTAGGGTGCAAAACACTGCCATTATGTCAGTGGGAGCCAATCAGACCTGTGTGACTGTGTGGTTGCTTTTGAGCATTAAACTTGCAATAAAAAAGGCAAAATGATTGAAGACAGAATATGTCTATCTCTGGAGTCTGCATTAGAGAACATTCACTAGTGCCTCCGAAGCCACAAACTCACACTGAGGCCCAGTTCCAGAAAGAATAAACTGGGTCAGATGGAAATTATGTTTTTTTTTCACAGACTACTGCAGTTTCTCCCCAGTTATAGTGGTGATTCAAAGGAAGTGAAAAAGAGGAGTGAGGAGATCTAAGGAGAGGGTTGGTGGAGGGCAAAGGCTTTAGCTGCTAAGATGTTTAACATATCTGATGTAGGGACAGAGGCATCAGTGTAATCTCAATTGACTGCCTCTTTACACATAAGTTATAACGGGTGGAAATCTTGCATTTAAAAGAATGTAAATTTAATTTTTTAAAGAAAAACACACTTGTGTTTACTTGAAAATGAAAGAGAAAGGGTCTGGTGCTCCCAAGTGGAAAGGAATTTTATCAATCTGCCTATGATATGTGTTGCATATTTATGTAAATCCATGTGCAAAGTATGTGTAATCTTAAAAACACTTGAGGATACATGCTTGATATACTCACCATAATGTTCCTATACAGTTCTCTTTATATGACAAATCACATCTTTGCAAGTGGAAATGTAGCCATACTGTACTGGGATAAAAAGGTTCACATGTCTTAAAGCTGCTGTATTGACTGAGACTTCTAATCTAATTTGGTCCTCAGCTCTTCCACAAGTACATGAACTTTGCTCAAGTCTTAGCACTGCAGAGTTACACAAACTACATGTTCAACGTGGAGTCCAGAAGGAGTCAGGTAAACAAAAAACTCCAAGTATATGTCAAAACATGATGCTATCCACATCCCATCATTAGGCTCAGTGAGTGTCCTCCTGTTAGCTACCTGTTTCTAATGCACAGCGTCACTCTATACATATGAATACATCACTGCATGCTTTCCCAGTATTCACTTTGGTTCCTTTGGTTCAAGGTGCTTCTGTGGTCAGCAAGCAAAGTGTTTGAAGAGTTGACGGACATTGAGAGACAGTTCCACAAAGCGCTCTACACTGTAAGGACCTATCTACAATGTGATCGATACTCAGTGGGCCTGCTGGACATGACCAAAGAGAAGGTCGGTTTAGCAGAATAGATTCACAGGACATGATATGAACACATTCCATTTGTGGCTACAGACAACCTAGAAGCAATAATTTCCTCTGTTTGTTCCTCCAGGAATTTTATGATGAATGGCCGGTGAAACTCGGAGATGTGGAACCTTATAAAGGACCAAAAACGCCAGACGGCAGGGTAACAAATTCATTTTTCTCTTTGTTAAATCAGCCTCTTTCACACGTGGCATGCTTAAATCTGACTTTATTTGCCTTTTTTAATTTAAGTTTGATGATGATCAGTAATTTTGTGTTTCTGCTTTTTATACAGGAAGTCATCTTTTACAAGATCATTGACTACCTCCTGGAAGGCAAAGAAGAAATCAAAGTCATACCGTGAGCGACACCTACTAATGCATTCGTACAGTACAGTACATTCCAAAATACAGCATGAAAACAGACCAAACTGTGTCGGTGGCTTGGGATTAAGAAATTGTAGAACACTGTGCACATTTCTTTCAAAATAAAAGTCCCAATTTTAGATTGATCACATGCTCAAATGAACACTTTAAGGCCAACTGTCACAGCTCAAAAATGGAGGCATCCTATAGGATATCCTATATGTTTTAAAATACACAAAACAGTTCTTGCATTAATTCTGCATCAATATGCTATTTGTATAATGGATTATTTTTGGTGTTTTTTGCACGAATGAAGCATAACTAAGTAAATATGCTTTAAATAAAAGTTGAGCTTTTATGGAGGCAGCATCCACATGAGAACCAGCTCTTTTTTAACCAGCTTGTCCCTCCAGCTCACACAGCTCTTTATGTTTCTTTCTTTCTTTCTCTCTCGCTTATTCAGTGGTCCGCCTGCAGATCACTGGGCTCTGGTCAGCGGGCTGCCAACCTATGTTGCAGAGAACGGCTTTGTAAGTGTCTTGTAGCTGCAGTAGTTTGTTATCAGGAACACTAGGATGATTAAAGACTAAAAATAGAGGGTTTCTGTACCAATTCTGCTGAGATGTGGACTTCCTGACAACTGATGTAGTAACATACAAATGCAGTAAAACACAGGCAAAAGAATGCGTGTGAACTGGTGAAGTTATGTGTCAGTTTAGGGCAAGAAATACCCACAAAAGCTTTATAGTATCTCACTTTTATACTGTCTGCTTTATCTACTGTCTTGTTTTTATTCTGAGATTACTAACTATTTATGAATTTCCTTCTGAAAAGCTTATGATTAATATAATAAAATCCACACATAGCAATCAAAGCTATGTTATTATCTATATATAAATGATTCAAATGTTTGATATTTCGTAAATTACATGTTATAACTGTGTTCATGTGACTCCCTGCAGATTTGCAACATGATGAACGTGGCTGCAGACGACTACTTCACTTTCCAGGTGCGGAGACGTTGTCTGTCATTTGCTCTATATCCACATACACGACACATTGAAACTACGCTTGGCCACATTTCAAGTGGAAAACACACCAGTATCTGATCTGATAGCTTTGATTTGTATTGATGTGCGTATTGAAGAAGAATGGAGCCTCGGTTTGTAACACGTCCACGTCTTTCAGAAAGAGGCCGTGGATGAGTCGGGTTTTGTCATCAAGAACGTCTTGTCCCTGCCGATCGTCAACAAAAAGGAAGAAATCGTGGGCATCGCCACTTTCTTCAACAGGAAAGATGGCAGACCGTTCGACGAGCACGACGAACAGATTACTGAGGTTGGCATTCTCTTTCTTGTGGCTTGCTGTCACCAACATACAGAATGTGTCATTTCATGCGGCCGTCTGTGTGCGTGTAGGATCGCACATTGATTTTTGAGTGTGTTGCAGCATAAATTTCCATGTCAATGAAGAAAAAAAACCTTAAAACGGCCTTCACATTGCTATGAGATGTGGACTTTGCTGTTGTACCATCCATATGTCAAGTAATAAAATGTATCTTGCCACTCAGTGCATTCAGTAGCTTAATTAACAAGATGGTAACAATAATTAGAAATAAATTAGGGCGATCAAATCTTGTTTTTTCCAGGCCCTGACACAGTTCCTGGGGTGGTCGGTGCTGAACTGTGATACTTATGACAGGCTGAACCGTATGGAGTACAGGAAAGACATTGCCCAGGAGATGCTCATGTACCAGACCCAATGCACCAACGATGAGATGCAGAGCATTCTGGTCAGTATCTACCTGACTGTCTTCCACATTTTTTTTTCTCTCCAGATGCACACCTTTGATCTCTCGACATTTGCTCAAGGGGCATTTAAAGCAGCAATTCAAAGTAGGCAAAGGGTAATGCACCGTGAATAGTTTTTTAAGTAGCAGTCCTCCATTAGCAGCTATTAGAGGACTTATAGAAGATCTGATGGATCTTGCATCCACTTGGCAACTATCGTTTGAGAGGATGACAAGGGTTTATGGAGTTACTGCTCGGAGCACTTATCTGAAGTGTCTGAAAACATGACATCAGGGTACTTGCATGTTTGCTTTTTGTTGTGGTTCAAGGAGATCATTCATTTCAAACGCGTGTTGTCTCTTTTGTAACCAGAACACCAAAGAGAAGTTTGATGCAGACCCTGAAGACTGTGACCCGAAAGAGATGTACAAGCTATTGGTATGTTTTGTTTCAATCTATAAACACATTCAGTCATTCTACTTTTCACACTTTGCAATCAAATTCCAATTAATGACAGCTAAAAAAAAAGAAAAAAAAAAGGAAATAAACATTGCAGCCATGTAATCATCCGTACTAAGTAACTAAAGAATGAGTCATGGCTGCCTTCTGCTTCAACTGCTTTGTGTTTTTGTTCAGAGAGCAACCTGCCCGGCAGCTGACAACGTCAATGGAGAGAATCTGTACCTGTTCTCCTTCAGTGACTTCCCCGTTACAGAGTTCGACCTTATCAAAGCCGGCATCCGCATGTTCTTTGAGCTCGGAGTTGTCGAGAAGTTTAAAGTTCCCCCAGAGGTGAGTCATGCAGTCAGAGAAGTCAGGCACTGATTTTGGTGAATCAGCTCGAACGCCGTCATCTGGGATAGGATTGTGTGTCTCGTGCTTTGTCCCTAACAAATGTTGGATGTTCTCAGTATTCATTTAAAATATATCTTTAAAAAGAGTCAATTAGGGA
>OMNN01051414.1:0-36307 GCA_900302755.1 Chromis chromis
ACAACTAAACTGCTCTATTAATAACATTTCAAGGGAAGCGTATTTTCTCCAGGATTATGTTTGTTTGAGACATATCACAGATACGTTTCTAATCAACATATCTTTGACATTTATTTTACTTCTTTACTGTTACCAACCAATCATATATTAGATGTGGGGGACTGTCACTCAGAAAATAAAGGAGAAGTTTCAAACATTTTTTGAAAAAAACATGATATTTTCCTAAACCTAACCAATCAGTGAGTGAAAACAAAAGTTAAGTCTAAGAATAGTGGACCCACTCACATGTGAACCCCATTCTCCTGGGTTAAAGTCATGTGTTGGATTTATGCCACCTAATGTGGTCTTTGAGGCTCTTTAAAACTAGAAGCCTTTTCTACTACAAGTCTTAAGTCTCTTTTAAAATGTAAATGAGAATTTAGTTTATTTGAATAGGAATGGCATTTTTGGGAGACAGGGTTGTATGAAGTGAAGACAAATTTCATGGCAGTCCATCTAAATATTTGACTTAAAGCCACACATCTGAACCTGTGGTGGTGCTGTAAATATGATTCATTCTCTAGGAACCCTGAAATTCTGTACAAAATGTTCTGTACCTACCAACTTTAGAGGTTGTTCACTCGATAAATGAAAAGTATGTGAGCTAAATTAAATGTAAATTGATTATGAAAGTCAGTGGGAATCATCCTCTGTGTACTATGAATATCTGTACCAAATTTCAAAGCAATCCCTCCAGAGGTTGTCAAGACATTTAGCTCAAAACAGAAGATCATCATTATGGCACTAGAGTAAGTGGGAGTTAAATCATCTGTGCACCATGCATTTCTGTACAGAATTTAATAGGAAACTATTCAGTGGTTGCTGAGATGTTTCTGTCGAAAACCAAAGCGAACTGACCAACAGACATGATGCTGGTGTGGCTACAAACTACAGAGTTAAGAAATCTTAGAAGGAAAGTAGCCGTGGAAGGAATTCATGGAAAGGTCAAGAAAGAAGAGCAGAGCATGACAGTAGGATGTAGGTTAGAGATGGAGGAAGGACTGAGTCGAGCCAGGGTGAGTCAGAGACAGGCAGTGAAAGTGAAACAAGGCAGAGAGAATGTAAGAGGCCTATGAGTGTCTCCAGGCAGTGGGCCTTATGTGGCCTGCTTTAACACCCCCTTCCACCATCTGTCACATCCCACATTACAGGGAATGGATAGGCATGGCACCAGTGCTCATCTCTGCGAGTTAGACTCCAACTGCTATTTCAGCACTGCACCACAGTCTCCCTCTCCACCAGACTCTCCTCCACCAACCCATCCCACATTTATATTTCATTTTTACATGTAAAGCCTTTATCTGACACTCACGCCGTAGAACTTAAGTCCAACAGCAGAATAAGGTCACTGTATTCCCGTTACTCCATTCATCTTTGTGAGTCGGTTTCTTACAAATCCCCTTGTTTTTTTTCCCTTTGTTCTTTTTTCTTTCTCCCTTGTTCCCAAAACATAGATTCTCACTTAATTTGCCTCCCATCAGCCCCACAATGGCCCATTTATAGTATGTTTAATTTCTTTTCCAGCCAACAGTAATTCAGAGTCCTTGGGATTTGCATCAATGTCAAGCACTCACACACGGTTGGCTGCTGGAGTGTGTGAGTGGGAGTTGATCCTGTCTCCGAACATCTTAATTGCCGCCTCCTGGTTGGCTGTACAGGGTGCTGCTAACTTCCTAATGTGGCTATAAGTCTGTCTTCATACTGGTTAGGATTACAAGATGTTTAATTCCTTAAGTTCCTGACAGCAGAGGCAGCTAAATGTGCATCTAATTCATTGATGTTAAACAGTCAGTTTGGAAAATGACAGTACATAAATGCCAAGCACACATGTTAGACTGCGGGAATGTATATGATTCTACCTTTATTGCATATTATTATGATCAAATTTATGTCACTGCTTTTGCTGTAGTAAATAGTAGTGAGAGTGCGGTTTCAGGTGGCAGGATATTATAAAAATAAACATCTTTTGTTCAGGTTTCTAAAGGTTGCTCAGTCTGTCAATATGACATTTTCAGAGTGAGTGAATCCTAAGCACTGGCCTGGTTAGAATGATCGAAGAAGAGCAGAATATTACTGTCTGAAAGAGCGAGCTTCTCCCCATTGAGGTGTCAGCTGTGCTCTCTTAGAAGTCAGAGACGCAGGGGAATAACACACATGTGCACGCACACATGCGCTGCGCATTTGTATTCCTGCAGTCACCTACACACGTCTTGATCTGAGAGAATAATCAGCGTTTGGGAACATTTTGACTCATTGCTTATTCATAGCCTGGCATTGTGTTTATGTCTTATTCATGCTGCCGCTCGTGATGTCTGTCTGTTTTAATGAGTAATTGGGGCTAATTGTATGTGAGTGTCATCGGTGTAAAAGGCAGATTGAACCAAGAAAGGCATTTTCATCAAGGAAACTCTTCTCCCTGAGATTTCCGGTGCAACTGCTTCACACATGTAAAGATGACACATGCAGTATGAAAAAGGTTTGGATTATGCTAAGTCAAGTTGGCATTTCCACTTCCAGGATTTGTATTAGCTTGTAACAATATCATATCCACTAGTAACCGATGAATGCGTCACTGTTGTTTGGCACCTGAGCGAGCACATCTCAGCCATAATTAGTGTGATATTGTGATTTGGAATAAAGCAGAGGCTTATTACTCTGCATCAGTGCCTGAAAGAGAGTTTGTGCGGATTCAAGAATTAGATTAGTTACAGCTACAGCCGGGATTTATCTAAAACCAGCTACTAAGCATTAGAGGTGGGTGTGTCTCTGTAGGAAGCACGAACCAAGCTGAAATATTAGAAGACAGCTTCTTACTCGGGCAATCTCACACTTCTGTACCCAGCTGTCTCGTTTTTGATGAAACCGCCCCAGAACTGACAGACAGATGCTGAGCTTTAACAACTTGATATTACCTGTTTGTAAGTCTGACCCTGCTTGTTGTTATTTACCCTGATCTTGTTTGTTTTGTTGCCAGCAGATGAAGCCACAGGTTACGGGCCAGTGTTTGAGGAGCAGCCGGTGGATACTATCTACCCCGAGGAGTCACCCGAGGCCAAAATTACCATGAACTGCCGGGCTAGAGCCAATCCACCTGCCACCTACAAGTAACATATGTCCCCCATAAACCCAGTGTCATTACTACATGCTGTGCATTTTGTGTACCTCCCACCGCTCACCATCCCTCAGACTATTCAGACAGTTTTATGGTCTGTCCTCAAATGTCAAGGCCACAAGGATGTTTATCCCAACTCTGATTCACCTCCAAGGTTTACTATGTGGTGTAAGATCATCATTTGAAGACATCCCCATATAAATTTGCTTTTTTCAGACAATGTGCACAACTAATTTATTCGTCGCCTATGTTTGTGTTTTTCCCCATACTGAGAATAATTTAAAATCCAAAATACGACATGCCAGAAGAATCCTAATAACAAATAAGATGTTCCTGGCAGCTGTAGCACAAACAACATTGGCATCGTGTCTGCACCTCATTTTGCAGCTCAAAATCTAAAGGGTTTTACATTATCCATTTCAATTTAGATGTAAATATATGTAAATTATATGGCTCTGCATCCAGTAAATCGGTTTCACTGTCATAGAGCCCAGAATTAGATGGTCAGAGGGGAAGGAATTAGCTTTGACCATAGCTGGTATTGAGTGTTTAAGGGGGTTCATCTACAGTACAGTCTGTTATGCCTTTCAAAACATGAAATTGGTCATTGTTTTTATATAGAACAGTCATACAGTGAGCCTTGGTAAAAATTTAGAGTAAAGAATCAACTGTTATGCCTTGAGGAGCTGAAATGTCAGATAGTTACCACATGGGACAAAACCACATTCTGTCTCTGCTTTAAGCAACTTAGCTGACAAGTCCTGCTTGCGATGCTGCGTTTAAATTGAACCATTTGTCGAAAATTTCAATGAAAAAGTAGCCACATACTTGCACATCATACTCGACACTGACAGCTTTTCTATTGACCCTGATATTGTTTTTCTTGCAGGTGGATGCTGAACGACATGGAAATTGACCTGAAAGAAGAGGGCAGTCACTACAGTTTAGTAGGTGGCAACTTGGTCATCAGCACCCCCGGTAAAAACAAACATGTAGGAAAATATTCCTGTCTGGCCACCAACATGTACGGCACGATCATCAGCCGAGAGGCCTCTGTCCAGTTCGGATGTAAGTGGTCCAGATGTATATCCTCATTTATGCTTGGATGCACAACACCATCCAGATTTAACAGAACTGCCCTGGAGCTGTACTTTCATGCATATTATGCACGCTGGAATTGCAAGGGCTGCTGGGACAAATCATAAGTGGTGTGGAAAGTGCAATTTGTGAATGGTCTAACTTCATGATGTCAGTGTGGCTAATGTGCTTTTCTATTAAAAACTACAGCTCAATTCGAGAGCAGTTCTTGTACGTTATACAACATTTTCACCTTTAATATAGTTTTTATGGATCTTAGTTATGTGAGATCCTCAAATATAAATCTGTGACAGTGGAATCTGTTTTTATGTCTTTTCATCTCTCAGACCTTGATCTATTCTCATCGGAGGAGAGGTCGTCGGTGTATGTCAAAGAAGGACAGGGTGCAGTGCTGCTCTGTGCTCCCCCACCACATTATCCAGGTACAGCATGTCATGGCTGATCAGCTCCTGCTGAGGTGGACCTACAAAATTATATTTATTCATTGTCTAGCATTAGCATCTGATTGATAACTGGAGAGATGGAACAGAGGCACAGTAGTTTGCTTTGATTTCTGACCTGAGAGTTGCACTACAAAGCGAGATTAATAAGATAGAGAGGTATGGTGAGCCTAAAGCCAGAGTTTTCAATGTCATGAAGGTATCTTTCTTTTATCTTGGCAAGATATGGTAACATGCACTGCAAACTTCTGTTCAGAGTTTGGGATTTAAATTTGCTGTAATTAGTGTCACGCTTTTTTCAAAGCCGCGCATGATGATATTGTCTATAAGCGATACAAATTCTCAGCTGAGGGAATATGTTATATCTGCAAACCTGTTGGGGCGTATGTTAGTAATCCCACTGAATAAAGCTGTGCAGTTACAGCTGGCAAACTAGATGCATCGCGTTGCCATGGGAACCGACATGCATTCAGTTGGTGACATAGAAAATGCATCAATATGTTTTTAGATTCGGCCCTAAATTTCTGCCAAGTCTGTTTTACACAGCTGGTTTTGCAGCAATAGAACATAGATTAGAGAACTGTTTAGTCTCTTTGTATTTATCACAGAGAATATTTATCAGTAACACCAATATCACTGGGATTTGGTGAAAAACAAAAAGTGATTTCCACGTATCTTTAATTATTTGACAGTGTCAGACCTAAATGCACTTCTTCTATAATGTTAAATGCATGAAGTTTACAGGCTGTCTCAATGCATTGTCACCATGGCTGCAGTACAGTGCATTGAGTGGTAAAAGAGATATATTAACTTACACAAGGGACTGTTGAATTATTTGCAGTAATATAATATTCCTCATAGCTCTCTGTTATAACAATGTGTTTCTCTTGACACATTAGTCCATTTTGTATGGAAGAAGAACCAATCGAAGTGTCAAATTCTCCCTTTTAGGCGAGTGCGCTCAGAGCCTGATAAAGTTTAACAGAAGGTTGATATCCACCATTGTGATACCTCTTATCTCTGACTAGGGTTTTAGGTTCAGTCGCATCAACATAAAGAAAGCCTGGCTATGTCAAACTTGCTTCGTAGTACACTCCTGTGTTCTGGTCTTTGCCAAGTCAGGTGGACTGAAGATTGAGCGTACTTGCTGTACTGGGAGCATTTTTATTAACATATCCACATGGCTGTTTTAATGAAACTGATGAACAGAAATAATCAAATAAACCAAAGATATTTTGCCCACCACTTTCAGGCTCTCAGTTTGAAGCTTCCGCTATGCTAGGTTGACTTCTACACCCTTACTGATTTAAAAGAAAATGAAAACAAATGTTTTGATCAGTCTCATACTTAATTCACGCTAGAATGACATTCCAACAACCTTTGTTTTCCCTTCTAGGACTGGTATATATGCAGCCTGGTTTATATATTTCTCCTGAGTTTTAATTTCCTAAGCTTTGAACATGAATAAACAAAACCTTTTTCTTCTACCATCCACACTGTTGATATTTAAGCATCCAACCCACACTTTTAATATTCATACTGATGCAAATCTGCCTCCATCCATCCAGACTGAAAGCATTGTTAACTCTCTCTCCGCAGCAACGTAATTGCCTCAACAAGCCAATGTTCTTACAGTATGCCTCTATTATGCCTCTCAGCTGAAAGAAATGTAAGATTTCATCTGCAAGGTCAATGGATACTTGAATTGTAAATCCTTTCAGCACCAAAGAATTGTGCTATTTTTGTATTGCATGTATTTAGATTATTCAAAGTGAGCCAGCTCTACAGTCCCAGTCCTCTCGGCTGTTTCCAAAGCCATTGCTGTGTCCAGACTCTTGATTGACAGGTGGCGTTGTGCCATGTCTCTTTCTCTGCAGCCGAGCTGTCATTCCGATGGATCCTAAACGAATTCCCCACCTTCATCCCACTGGACAAGCGGCGTTTCATCTCCCAGTTGACGGGCAACCTCTATATCTCCAAGGTGGACTCGTCCGACAAAGGCAACTACTCCTGCATTGCATCCAGCCCATCGATTTCGAAGAGTGTTTTTTCCAACTACATCCCCCTCGAGCCCCTGGCTGAACGTTAGTATCTTACATCCAACTATCCACTGTCTTTCCATTTGACTGCTTCTTACTGTGACCGTTGCACTAAAGCAGTGGTTCAGGTTTCCTGCATGAGCGAAGGCTGACTCTGGTTTCTTGACGCACATGAAAGCACAAGTCAAAATTAAGTTGGTTTAATTATCTTATAACAGATTGATCACAGTATAATACTTGGGCTACAGTAATGCTTGCAGTGCACTGCAATTAGGTCAGTAGAATAGAGAAATACAACAGAGAGATGAAATATGTAATAGCTACAAATTGTTGGAAATGGTATCCAGCTGGTGTTTCTTTTGCCAGTGAAATGAGGTGCGAGAATAGAGCAGGACCTCAAGTGTTTCTTAAAGAGATGCTTGGAGATGGGAAGTGACTCTGCCTAGTTGCACCAAAATACTGCATTGATTTTTCCTCCTGTCGCTGCTGAAACACAGTGTTTCATCCGAGTAGTGCTTGTTTTGAATGTGATAAGGTCATGTCGCTGTTATTGACTTTTTAATCTAAATTTACAGAACTACATTAGCTCAGAGGTGGACTGACACACAATGGCTTGTTTTGAGAAAGAGCCAACTGGCTATAAAGAATGTGCAGCAATACAAACAGTGCCAGAAATGCCGAACAAGAAAAAATGCACTTGTTTAACAAGGCTCAGTGTATTTGTAGAGCCTAACATAAGAGGTCCAAATACAAAACACAGCGACTTTAACGTTTTCCTGAGGGGATTTCCCAGAATCCTGCAGATGTTTACTTTCATCGTCATCTAACTATAAGCCTATTTCACCTGTGGCAAATATGTCTTGAATAGCAGTTAAAACACAAACTAGAATGTTTTGTTCCGCAAAGAGGATAGGAACGGAGCTGAACAGTTTGTTTGGGTTCGCTCATGCATACGTGTATTATGTGATGTCTTCTGGGTATGATGTGACCTGCATTTACCTCCATGTAGTTTTTAAGTCTGTGTGTAAGGGAGAATAAATACATTTGCATTTTGTAAAGTTTTTATAAATGCTTCTATATGTAATATACATTGGTAAATTGCAGGCATTTACATGGCTATATTTTCACAGTCATTTCCAGTATCGTGGTTATGGGCTTGAGCATATAAATATTGTATAGACATGATTAAATCTTTATCCCAGAAACATATGCTACTTCTAATACTCTGATCACACTACTTTGACATGTAAACACTTTATCTAGGTTTCAGTGACTGTGATGTGGGCAGATGGAGCAGAGACTGTATAGATTATTGTTGCTCCTATCGTGTGCTTTCAGTCTTACTGCTGATCAGATGATAAAAAGTTTGCATTTGAGCTTTAAATGCTATTGTAAAGGAACTTAATTTAGGTTACTGAGTTTGTCCATGTCCATGGCTGAGATGTGGTTGACATGTTTAGAAATTAAAGACATACCTGGATCTGCATTATGTACTGCAAAATCTGGACCAGGACACACCCAAAACATCAGGTTTACAAGTTGGATTTCTAAATGATTGAACTTTTCCACTCCACTGCACCACTACTAAAATCAACTGGGTTAATCCAACAAACACGTAACTATGAGATCTTTATGAAAGATCCTCATAGAAGGAAACAAATAACCTAGTCTCTCATTTTCCATGTAAACTTCATATCCTCAATATGACCAAAACCAGGATGACAACCAGAACCAGGTACTAGTGTGCATCCAGTAGTATGGCATCTGGCTAAAACAGGTGTGTTGTGTGGTTTACCTAAGACTAAGATGGTTAAAGTGAACACAGAATTACTCAATAACTGTTCTTTGTTTCAGCAGCTAGAAGGGGGTTTAGCACCTGACCTATAACTTGTTGTTCTTCCACTTAGGTCCCATCAGGAAATACCCTGCTGATCTCAAAGTCAAGTTCCCCGACACCACTGCTTTGGTGGGACAGAATATCACCTTGGAATGTTTCGCTTTGGGCAAGTAAGTGTGTGACATTGGTCAGCTCTGTTTGCTAAGGAGCACAGTTTGCAATGCTGTTGGTAATGAAAGGTTTTAATGAAAATCTCATGGTAGCCAGTGAGTCTTCTTGGTGTCAAATGTAATAAAATGGGTCTTAAAGGAGAATTTAAATGAATATAAGCTTCAGAGGCTTTTCTGCTCAGTCAATACAAAAGTCACATCACATTGTATCAGTCTAAAAAAAAACATATATGCTCACACTTAATGAATGTAGTTAAATGACATTTGATGTGGCTTTGACTATTTAAAAACTCTTCAATTCATTGCCTTTACAATGAGCTCAATGAGTGAGGGAAATACGGGAAATACATTGTAAATTCTGCATGAACTGAATGTCTGAATTATATGATTCACACTGACTACCAGCCATGATGGCATATGATCTCATTATCTGAAAGGAACTCTTGTATGACCGCTAATTAACGCTGAACATTGATCGTGCATCACTGATATTGTGAAAGACTTGTTTTTGCCAAAAAAAGGACCCAGAATGTCATAACAAGAAGAATAATTGCCAGCATGATATCTTACACTATGAGTTCTCACATAACTTCAAAGTTCAGCTGGAGTATAAAAGAGTATAAAAGAATCTGAAGTTCTGTATTTCCTGTTATTCTGCAGATGACTGCTGCTGTTGATTTCCGCTACATTTATAAAGCATGATTCAGAAGGATGATGCAGTGATGCAAGTGCATTTCAAGTTGAAGCCTGGCTTTGTATTATTTCTCTCTGTCTGTCCTTCCTAGCCCCGTCCCTGAGATTCGCTGGAAGAAGGTGGACGGACATCTGCCACCCAATCACGAGGTGCGGATGGCAGGAGCTCAACTGCATCTGTACAATGTGCAATTTGAAGACGGCGGCACCTATAAGTGTGAGGCAATGAACTCGAGAGGAAAGGACTACCACAGTGCACGTGTGTCTGTGGAAGGTAACACTTATTTGTGATGTCGTGTCTTAAAAACATATTGCAGTGACTACACACAGGCATGAAATGTAAGTCTTCCAATGTCTATATCAGCTGTATTAATTATCTGTTAGGAATCCACAAGCCTGTTGGTACATTAGCACCTGTTAGGGTAAATGTAATAGCTACTTTGAAGCCCTGTGTATCACCCTGTGTATCATTTACCAGCTTTGTACTTTTCTTAGATGTTTCTCAAAGTGTAATTCTGCATTTGCAGCTTTTCCTGAATGGGTGGAGCACATCAGCAGCACAGAGAAAGACCTCAATAGCGACTACACTATGTCCTGCACAGCCAGTGGCAAACCTAAGCCACACATCCGCTGGCTGAAAAATGGAAAACCGGTAATATTTAAACTCATAAATCTTTATTGTCCAATAACTAAGCAATTTAGCTATAGCTGTTAAATACTCGGAGTCCACTTTAAAGGCCCCGTATCTGTTCAGTATACATCCAAGGGTTGTTACAGTAGCACAGCGGTGACAGGAAGCTGGCACTGTGGGTACACCTCGTGTCAGGAGAAAGTACCTGTTGTTATTGAGCAGTTGCCAGCATGTGTTGCGCAATGCTCCATAGAGACAACTGTCATCAGGCCTGAAAATACCCAAGGGAGCAGCAGCTTGTGACAGCAAAGTGGGGGAGGTTGTTGGATATATCATTATGCATGAATGAATATCTCTCCCAGTCAAATGAACTAGTTGTCACCCGTACTACTACGGATGTCAACAATCAACAGTTTAATTTTGGTCCTTTGCTGTGTAATGAAATTTAAACTGCATGAAAACAGTGAAAAGTGGAATGATACTCCTGTTATTTTCCACAGGTTGACAGGAAAGAGATGAGGTTCAGCAGATTGATGTTCGATGATTCAGGGATGTATCAGTGCACAGCAGAAAATCGCCACGGAGTCATTTATGCCAATGCAGAGCTGCGTGTATACGGTGAGTCACACTTTGGCTATAGTCGCAGCACAAATGGCTGTGTCACAGATTTAAGGGTCGTGTTTCAAGCTGACTAATTGGAGCTTATCAGGACATATGGATTGTGTTTAGAAGAGAAAGTCAATGTTTACATGGCTGAAAAAAGCATCAATTTAGAATGTTTTCAAAAAAATTGGCTCTGGTCATGAATGTGTCATAAATGTATGCATTCCTGCAGATAATACAGTTTGTGATGAATATTCTATACTGTCACTGCACAGCCTGTGCTCCCACGTTTGAACACAACCCAGTGAAGAGAGTGCTGGCAGCTAGAAATGGCCGGGTGGTGATTGAATGTCGACCCAAAGCAGCCCCAAAGCCCACCTTCTCCTGGAGCAAAGACACTGAGCTGCTCTCCAACTCTACCAGGTGAGCAGTCTTTTAATAAGATGGCTCTCCTGTCGTGGCAGAGGTTTTCTTTGTTGCTTTTAATAATAATATTCATCAATCATTTTCTGTGACTGTGAGACACATCTGGGTCACATTTAGACAAGGAGGAGTATCTGGGAATGAAATGTCAGTCTGCTCTGAAAGGGACACGTACAGTATCTTGATTTTGAGGATCTAAATAAGCTCTAGATCTCCTAAGCCTACTATATATATGCCAGGAAAGTCTTTAATGTTGTTGTTTGTCAGTGACTGCTGAGCCCGGCTTTACTGTCTGTCAGTGGCTGGCATTAAGCTCATTCTTAAGATCAGTGTGGACAGACTGTGTGTAAACTCCTGCCTTGTGCTCCTCACTGACAAAACAAGCCTAATCTTAGAGCTCTGAGACCCCCAACCGTCTCCCTCACCCGACACACTCCCTCCAGTCCCCACAGTGGGACTCGCATAGAGGGGGAGCAGAAGGCAAATTACCATGCAGCATATGCATCCTAATGCTCTCAATGGCTACTATCTGTATGAGAGAGGGTACGTGGCAGTGATGGGGCATCTGGCACAGTATTTGTCATGCATGAATATGAAATATGTGGAGAAAAATGAATCAAACATTGTTGCTTTGCCTTTAGCACAATTTAATGTTGCTTCTTGCTGAGTAGTTTGAAGTTCTCATACTTCTTTTTTCTTGGAAAGCTATATTTCCATTAGGGAACTGGCAGATATTCCAAGTACTTTCATCATTTTTCATCATCTTCAGACCCATGGAATAACATACATTGGACTTTTGACCTTCATATTGTGCTGAATATTTCATACCACATAGCTTTTTCTCCTCTATGTGTGAAGAATTAATTATGGTTTCTCCTCAGGGTGTTCATCTGGGAGGATGGAAGCCTGGAGATCCTCAATGTGACGCGAGCAGATGAAGGCAGGTACACCTGCTTTGCGGAGAATGACCGGGGCAAAGCCAATAGCACGGGCTCCCTGTTGGTGACAGGCAAGTTCCAGCTGAAGAATAATACTCAATTAATAGTACTCTTTATGTCTCTGATGTTTCCAGGACAGTCGGTGTTGCTTTGACTGATGTCAACCTTAGCTGGCAATCATTCCTGTCACTCTCAGTCCCACCAAACAGTCCCGACCTCCAAATGTCTGCTATTGTTGAATTATGGCCATCTGAGCAGAGCGTCGGTATACAAGCCACTGCTGATATTCAGTCAATCCCCAAGGGCAAAGGCGTGAGGGAATGCTTTAGATCCAACGTGATGAGACAAGGGCTTATCCCTCACACTGTTTAATGAAAAATGAGGAGAAAACTGTAGTTATGTACCAAGTGAGATTGTTTAATTGAATATCAAATAACAAAACTGATAGTTTTCCTGCTTGTCATTCCTTATCTTTAGACATTCATGCTCAGCTGTCAAGCATTTCAGTTTTTTATAGTTGAGCTCTGGTAGTGTTGGATGTACAGCTCTTTTCTGCCCTCTTCTGGACATTTGTGCACAGTGAACACTTCTGGCTTTTTCACACTATTACCTATGTACAACATGGCTGGTCGGGGCTCTTTTTTTCATTTAAGTAATTTGCCTTTTTTTAATCCAGTTTCCTATAATCCAAATGGTTTCAGTAGCCAGACTTGCTTCCTTGTCTTCCCTGAAATTCCCTCATCTTCCTGTGCTTTTCCCCAGACTCCACAAAGATCACCTTGCCACCATCCAATGCTGACGTTAAAGTGGGAGAGAACGCCTGGATGGAGTGTGCAGCGTCACATGACTCCTCTCTGGACATCACCTTCATCTGGTCCCTGGATGGCCGAGTCATTGACCTACACAAGGAGAGCCAACATTATGAACGAACCCCGGTGAGACATCATATTGGTCGATTAATTTTTGTAGATAAAGGAACATAAATAATCCAGGTTTAGCTTGGATTGCTTCAGTGTGACCACAAAAGGTCCACTTTAGTCTGGAGTTCATCCACATCCAAATCATATTTGAGGTCGAGTTGATGTCTGGACTATTTTCATTGGAATACCTGAAATGGAAAAATACGGCCTGATTTTAATGAATATGGCTTTAAAATCCATTTCACATACCTACTCTGAGTGGAATAGTGTGCTGTATATCAGTTTAATGGCAATTTCCGCTAACATCCATTATTGTTGACATGACCCACTCTCTCTCTCTCTCTTAGTGCTGCTCTAACCATAAGCTAGCGGTTAGCTTTTCTCATTCGTCACTCTGCCTGCTAGGCAAACACCATATTATGACTGTGATTGATGATACCCCATTTTTGTATGCAAGGAGAATTTTCCCCTCGTAAAAATGGGGTTCAGTTCCACTTAATACTGTTTGTGTGGTATTAGCAAAGCCAGTTTGAGTCCAATACAGTGATTTATTTTTTTAAAGTGGATTTTTATGAGGTTTTTGCCTTTCTGCATCGAAAGTGCTGACTGGGGCAAACACTGTATGGAGCTTGACATTTCTTCATAGGATAAAAGGTGCTGTTGAGTGAAAGTTGGTGTCCAGTTCACCTGGATCACTCTGGAGTAATAACAATATCTCATTTTCCATATTTCTAGATGAGTTTCAGGCTGACTGAGAAAATATCGAACATGACCATTTTTTCTTGCACAGACAGACAGTGGGAGAACTTTGCCTCATGATGTGTAATGTATTGCTCGTGCTTAAATTAAAAGTGGTCTCTTGTGTTGTTTTGTGCAGAATGGAAGCTCAAATGGAGCGCTGCTGATTAAGAATGCTCATCTGAAACATGCTGGACGCTACACCTGCACAGCACAGACTCCGGTTGACAACATCACTGCTTCTGCCCACCTGGTTGTCAGGGGTGAGTCATGAGTCATGTTTTGAAAATGTCTGAAAACAATCTGCTTACTGCACAAACCCATATTATCTGTCAGAGTCTGAAAAGTTATAGTTTCTTTAGATGAGATTTCAGATTTGTTTTTGTCTGTGTTCTTATCACTGCTTTGAAGTAGGTGGGGCTCAGCAAGAAAATACTTGTGTAATATACATGCACTAATCAGGATTAGGTTACATTTAAAATGTTACCTAATCTAATGTCAAATGTGATTACCATTGGTGGATTATTTATGTGCTGTCAATCAAGTCTGACCAAACTATGCTTACACAGCACTGTTGAAGCCGATTATCTGAAATTTTGAGTGTTAAATGCATAATAAATAAGTTAACAGTTGTTTTGCAGAGAGAAACCTAACATAAGATTTTGAGTAACAGAGGCTTAAATCTATAGTTTATTAAACTGAACAAAAGACCAAATCAGACATACACTCCTAAATTGATCATTCAAATGTTCCTAAATTCTTATAGTCTGACCATTAATATACCAATAGAAAGTGCATGGAAGAGACAGAAATATAGCACTAGTACTGTATGTTCTACAGCGCCTGTTTGAAGAGAAGTAAATCTCTCCAGAGTAACCAGACCGTAGCCTTTTTTGCCAGATAATCTGTCAACCCCGAGACTCCATGCGAACGAAAGCGAGAGAGAAAGCGCTGGAAAAAGCTGTGGAAGGAAATGCCTTGTGTCCTCATGCATAAGACAGAGGCACAGTGAGAATACTGAATATCTACCAGTACCACCCAGTAAAGGTCAGACCAACTTAGTCTAGTCTATCTGCTGGTGCCTTCTCTCTCGATTACATTGTTTGATTGTATGTTGGCATATTGCAGATTAGATCATATTTCTACCCCCCAAAAAAGTGGCCGTGTCCAGTCAGCCAAGGAAAATTGGAAAATAAATTGTTTTGCAGAAAAGTTTTTTATTTGTTGTGAGTTCTGTTGCTCTGGTTGCATAGACACAGTAGCAGTTTAAACTGAATGGGACAAGCAATGCTTGTGCCAGTAAGACATGTTTTGAATGGTGCCAGTTCCCATCTGTCTTCATTATAAGTGCATTAAGGGCGATGCCGTGTGATGAGTATATGATGAGTCATAGATTTCTGTCTCTCAGCACAATATTTTGATATGGACAGTTGCTGATCGCAGTACTTGCTCTCCCAAGCACATATAGATATCAACACATACAAAGTAAACACTGCCACATTTCCGCAGTGCTCTATCTCTTCTTTTCTGTACTTCACCTCCTGGATGATTCATCAGGCTTTGTTTTCACCCTCCATTTCCTGATGACTGAGAGCTTGCCTTACAGCCCTCTCCTCAGGTCGTGAAACAGGCCCAGTGTTGGTGGACAAAGAGTCTCTTCAGATAGCAAACACAGGAATTCTAGCAGTGATCTGGTTGCCATTGATCCCCGTTGTGTGCTGGGTGTGCTGCCGTCGCCGCTGCTTTCAGGGCAGGTGTTGACAGATGGCCAGGTGAACGCACAGCGGCTGACTGTGACGTTTCCCAGAGTGTAACCAAAGCACAGGTCCTGGGCTGCTCCTAATGGAGTGCCAAATGCCAGCAGCCCGGGGCGCAGCGCGAGAGAGATGAAAGACAGCCATTTATCACGGCAGATGAGGAAGCAGATCTGCTTCAGGAGATTGTCCGAGCAGCTCTGCACCTGTAGCTTGTTATTAGTAGGGATTTGAGATAGGGAGAAGAGTTGTTTTCATATGACGGGTGCGTGTTTTTATAGTGTAAAGTTACAGTCTTGCCTGGAACGGTGTTGAAATGTGGCTTTGTTAACTTAAGTGTCAATTAGGAATTCAGTTCATAAACTTTATTGAATTTGGTTGTCTCTCTGCAAAATGCCTACCACCAACACCTATCAATTCAAAACACAGAGTCAGCAATGTAACACAGTATTATGCAGACATATATTCATTCATTCTCCAAACAGTTGAGTCCATTCAGAGTCACAGTAGCAACGGGGGAAGCAGAGACGCCCAGGCCTTCCCGTCTCCAGCAACTTCATCCAGCCCCTCCTTTCCTTACATTGAATTGTAAAAAAGCTAGTTTTTCTACATCTATGCTTTATCCCCTGACCCTTACAGGAGAGGGTAAGCTTAAGGGCTGTCCAGCTTTGGCCATCTAATCCCCTTACTTCTCTCAGCTTATATTCATGATTTGGAAAAAGTAAATTCTGGCTGATTTCTGGGGCTGTGGGTTGAGAGGCTAACCCTGACACAGTCTGGGTTTTCTATTAAGCCATTTTTGAGTTCCAAAGGAAGAATCAAGAGGAGCAGGAGGACCAAGAGAAACACAGGATTCAAAAGCCTTTGCTTAAGCTTTAGTTCATATGTGTCAATGGGCTCTAAGCTCTAATGCCTTAATCCATCAGTCTTTGCTGATGTCTTTTAAAGAAGACACTAAAAAGAGGAAATGTTAGGCTTTGATGTGCTGTGTTTCATATGCATCAAAGGGGAGTCTTTTTGCTACTGATGTTAAAGTATAAAGTTGTTAAACAGCTCAAGACTTTTGCCAAGGATTTCCCCATGAGGATGAAACTCTTTCAATGACAACGTAACTTCCTTCTCTCTGTCTGCAATTTGTGAACAAGCAGGACATTAATTATCTGCTTGAGGGACAAGTCAAAATGGGCATTTGTGGGAATTTAAATTTATGAACTGAAGGCTAAGTGACATTGTCTTTTCTCTACATAAACCTGCAGCCACATTTGCATTCTTCCCCCTCAAACAAGACTTTAAACTTGTGTGTTATCCTTCTCTTTACCATAGGTCCCCCTGGTGCTCCAGGTGGCGTGCGGATGATAAACAAAACTGACAAGAGTGTAACATTGCAGTGGAGCCGTGGAGCAGACAACCACAGTCCCATCTCCAAATATACCATCCAGTACAGGGACCAGTTCTCAAAAGACATCTGGAAGAATGCCACTACATGTAAGAACTCCAAGCATGCTAGTTAGTCAAATAAACACTGCTACCTTAATGTTGAGCTGAGTCTTGTGTTATACTAATTTTGGTCATGCCACACAGAGATACTGTAGGCCTACATTGTGATTCATGTCTCTTAAAGATGACTAAAATATCGTTTAGGCATGCCTCAGTGAACTAAAATATAGGATTGGGTTCCAAAAATAGAACTCCATGGTTGTTTTAAGGATAATTCTGTTAAATTGTGGGACAACACAACCTGTGATGTATAATGTTTCAACATACTGTGCTATAGCGCTGAAATGTGCACTTGTCTGTAGCTCCTGCTGATGTAGAGGGAAATACAGAGACAGCCACAGTGGTGAATTTGTTCCCCTGGACGGAATATGAGTTCAGGGTCATTGCTACCAACACTCTGGGGACAGGAGATCCAAGCAGCCCATCACCTAAAGACAAAACCCTGGAATCTGGTAAGATTGTGTCCTGGATTTGATCCAGCATACTGTCCATCTGTAGATTAAAGAAACCGAGTACCTTGAAAGGTCATGAAGTAGAAGGAAAAGAAACATGGTACTACAGTCCAGCTTTCCATTCTGATATTTATTCATCACTGTTCTATTACTGCACTGTTTACTTATGTTAAGTATCGCTGTAGAAATGAGTCAGCAGAAATCCCATAATGCTGTACTTCTTAGAGCTGGGCCATGCTGCCAAACTCACCACACAAACCACTACAAATGAGCACTTTGGTGAAACTGTATACTGAAATTCAATTATAAAATGGAAATCACAGACTTACAGTAACCTCTCTTAAGAAAATAATCATCAAGTGAAAGTGAGCTACTAGACCCAAGGCAAGACAAGAGGACTTGTTCCTCCATGTCTCCTGAGTGGCAAGGTTCCCACATGGACATTAAGGTGTTGCGTTTGGCACAGGAGAAGACATTGATACTGTATTTGCAGAGGAAGGATGTTTCAGTAACGTTGCCAGGGCTAGGTTACAGCCTGTGTGGGTTGGCTTTGTTTGTGTGGATTCGTAGCATGTGGGCTCAGAGTTTTGCTGTTGCTGTCTCATTGTAGTTCCTGTGGTGGCGCCCTCGGATGTCGGCGGGGGTGGAGGGGCTAGCAGAGAACTGACCATCACATGGACGGTAGGTCGGGACTTTCCACTGGGCCAAGTGGGAAGAAAGGTCACAAGTGCATGTAAAAGCCCAGAGAAAGTTGTTCAGTTTGTAGTTCTGTTTGAAATAATTCCAGTGAGAGTATAATCATATTGGTCTTGTATGTCAACTTGTAAATAACAGCCTTTTTTACAGCATTATTTTACACATTTAAAAACTGGCCCATAAAACAAGATATTAATTTATATTTAACCCTCTGAACCCCAAGCAGTTTCTGGACGTTTTTTTGCTCCTATCATATCTTTACTCACTGTGGGCTCATTTTTCACTGCAATATAAAATCCTACACCTCAAAGGAAACAAGACAACTATGGCCAGAAGAAGAGAGAACTCAGAAATGTCTTTTGTGCAATGTGACACAGTTATAATGCCATAAATCAGAAAATAAGAAAAAATGAAATTAGTATTTCTCTCATTCATATTTTTACAAAAATTGAAAGAACGAAATCTGCATGTGCAACATTTTTGTGTCCACAACTGTTAGCAACACTGGGAAAAAAATAGACTTGTTCTACGTTAACATAGCCTGCAGTTTAGCCGAAAGGCCCTGAATTTTTGTCACATGGTTGGCTGCAGCTAATGGCTTCTCGGTTGCAACAAGCAGTGCACAATGTTCAGTTTTTTACAGAATCTGATTAGAGCAAATGATTCATTTTTGACGATATTTTAAATGAGACATGTAGAATAAAGTGATTTTGATGAAACGTCACAAATTCAACCATAGATTTGGTTAAGTTTCCTGACCGAACAGCATGTCACAGATAAGAAGTTCAAGAACTGTCCGAAAGTTAAAAAATACTCCAGTTTAAAAAAAATTTTTGCTGTTAATAATGGGATAGATTTGGCGATTTTTTAAAAAGACAACATGCTTTTCAAACCCAGGGGAAGGTTTTGGGGTTCAGCGGGTTTAAGGAAGCCAGTGATTAGTTTCCGATCAATTTGGAAGACAGCAAGTATGAAAGAATATGAAAGAATGTAAAGAACACACTACAGATCATGCAATGTAAAGGAGCTTGTTGATAAGAATTGGATAATATCATACCTTGTGCATGTACCAACACAACAACACTATCCACAAAAATCAATGACTGAACTGATGATATTCTCAATTCCTCTGCTGTAGCAGTTGATAAATTAGCTATGGCTAAATTACGTTTTGCTTGACTACAGTGTGACCATTCAATTCTAGAGCAGCTGGAGAATGAGGCAACATGTTTAGCTTTTCTGGGCATATGGTGTGATGATGACACTATGGTGCCAACAAAGGCAATGAGGTATGAGGACAGATAGACAAGAATGAACCATCGAAGTACACAATATTTCTCTCAGAATGCACTTACCTTATTGAACAGTTTGTAAACAACATGCGATAAGTGGAATTGGCCCATATTGAGTCATGCTGTAATACCCTCGTATAAAGAATATGAGTGTGTGTGTGTTAAATACAGCATTTGCCACATTACAGTAATTTTTTTTGTTTTTTATCATCAGCCTGTGCAGCCACAGTACTACTATGGGCCTAATTTTGGCTACATTGTGGTCTTCAAACCCCAAGAAGGAAACCAATGGAAAAGGGTGGCAGTAGCTGATCCCCAGGCAAAGCGCTATGTCCACAAAGACTCCGACATACCACCTTTGACAGAGTTTGAAGTCAAAGTTAAAGCATTCAACAGCCAAGGAGAAGGACCCTACAGCCTAACAGCCGTCATTTATTCTGCACAGGATGGTGAGCACTGAAGAGATTCACAGCTCTCAACACCCTCAACTATAATGTAGAAAATGTGCTAAACTGATCTCGAAACAACATCACAGACCAACCTGGTCCCATTTTGTCGGTTTGAGTGAATGAGAAATCTTTCAGTGTGCCAACACTCTGCTATTTCAATCTGTCAGTGTCAGCCACTTATCACTGCCATGGTTTTCTGTGGAGTACGACCCATTTAATATTAGTTCTCATGTATAGTTATGAGGAATTTTAATTCCCCCCTGAAAGTGAACCCATCTTTCCCTCTCTCTTACTCTCTCTTTCCTTGCGGGGGGATTATAATGAGCTGTGTAGCATGAACCAGAAAGCTGATAATTCGCCCAAGGATGCGAAGCATTTAGCCTAGTTATTAACTTCCACTGACAGACAGTTGAGATAACCACTGGCAACCCAGACATGATGGGTTACAGAGATGCCCCGCTGCCATGGTAACCCACTTAGGGAACGTTTGCATTTTGAGGGTCTATGATTTTATAGTTATGCATGCAAAGCACTCTATCTCCAGGCAAACCATTTGTAATTATGTGCTGGATATGCAATATTGGTAATATGTGTTTGCTTTTGTGTTCTACACAGTTACAGTATTTGATGGGTTGCTGGTTGAAGGCCCAGCACCAGAGTGATAATTTAATGTTCAAGGACAGTTTGCTGGCAAGAATAGTCTGTATACTGAGTATAGCTGTCCTATAACTCATGGTATTCCATTTGATAATCCAGTACAAGAATATAAACCAGGAGAAAATTTCTGTCACTTTCCGAAGCATCATTGGTAGAAAAAATGCATTACAAAAGCCGATGTTAGAGTTTTGTGTGTGCAATTTGAAAAATTACCTTTAAGGACACGTTATTCAATATGGTTCTCTAACTTTAACCTATTCACCACACTGTACTCTGGGTTTCTTCGTAGCTCCCTCTGAAGCTCCTCTGATTGTTGACTGCAGAGCACTCTCTGCCACAGTCGCCACCGTATCGTGGATGCCCATCCCACAAAGTAATATAGATGGATATCAGGTCAGTAGAACATTTTACAGAGGCGTTATGGTAAAATTATCTCCTACTGTACTGTATTTGTGGAATGTACTATGAATCAGATGGTATTTAGAAATTTTATTTGTGATTTAGTATATGTATATATTTCACCAGCTGTCTTCTTTGAAAGCATTATTGCACACATAGTGATTTACAGCTAGTTTCTATAATTCAGTCTTGCACCTGCCTTGATACATGATTTCTACATTTTGGGAAATTGCTTATTTACTCTCCAGTGAAGAGTTGATGAGAAGACTGATAATACTCCCATGTCTGTCCATTAAATTTGTGGATACAGCCAGCAGTCAGTATGCTCGTTTAGCATAAAGACTGTATAAACGTGGTAGCTGTTCCCAGTGTGCTAAGCTAAACTGGTGGCTGGCTGTAGTCATTTATATAGTCAACATTTTTCCTTTTCTTATGCTATTTATCGCTTCTACAAAGTACTGCAAAAGCAAAGTAGATCCTTGACATCTCACCTGTCTCTCTGTGGGTCCCAGGTGAAGTACTGGAGAAATCACGAAGACAGTGAAGGAGGGGCTCAGAGGGTTGTGGTGTCCAGCAGAGAGAACCACACTAAACTGGAGGGTTTGAAGCCGGACTCGCCCTACTTTATTGAGATTCGAGGCTACAACTCTGCAGGATATGGGCCGGCCAGTAAACACTACCAGATCCACACCAAGAAACCCCGTATGTCGTGTTCCATAGCATTTTAACACTGATCAGCAGGAATCTGCATGGAAGACAACATATATCTCAGAGCAATTTGCCCTAAACATTACAGTTGTTTAATAATGCTTTTTTTCCCCCTCTTACCAGCTCCAAGTCGAGCCCCCAGAATTATAAGTAAAAAGCTAAAGGGCCAGTCAGTTAATATTGCCTGGGAACATGTGGAACCACTGGCTAATGAGTCATCAATAGATGGGTACCGGGTGAGTATATTTCAACATTTTTATTTCATTTCTGAAGGGAAAGTGAACATTTCTTGTGCTATACTACTATGTTCTTCATGTGCATATACCTAGGTGCTGTACAGGCAGCAGGGCCACTCCACAGGCACTCTGTACACAACCAGCAGGCGGTACATAGACCTTCCCCTGCCTGCAGACGGGAACTATGTGGTGGAGGTGCGGGCACACACAGAGGGAGGAGATGGGGCTATGGCACAAATTCACCTTACACGTAAGTTAAGATTTAGTTGCCTGAGTTTGAGCTAGTGTTTCATTTTCTCCTCTTCGTAGCAAACATGCATCCTTGTTCTGATAGAGTGTATGAAAGGTGGGAAGTGGGTAGCATAAGAGCCTTTTAAAAAGGTGCCAATTCAGGAGAATGACCCTTCTCTTCCTTTCAATGGAGTTATCTGTTCGATGAAATTCAATTTACTGAGTCAGAGTAATCTCCCGTGAAAAATATGACGTTTTCACCCAGGTTTAGTTACACATCTTTGGAATAAAAATAAAGACTTCAGCCAGCTAATGGCATTTTAAATCCATATTGCTAAGGTGACACAGTGCGGCTGTTCATTCCTGACCTGCCATTTGCTAGTGGGATTATACCAGGTTCAGAGTTGGCGGTAGGTTATCATTAAGCTAGAGGGTTCCCATGGGGCCGGAGTAGAGCTGTCACTTTGGGTTTCATACCTTAGATTGCAGAGCTAAGATGGTCCGTGACTAAAGCCTTGATAGCCCACAGACTGGATGCTCTTGCTGGGTGATGGACTGACAGGCAGGCAGGCTGGCTGGATAGAGGAGGCCGTAAGCCTCTGTAATTGATCTTGATGTGAAGAGGAAACCCCTCCTGTGCTTTTCCTTATCCCTTATCATTCAGTCCAGACCCCACCTGACAGTTTGATTTCACAGACCAGGGAATTTAAGCCGTGAGGGATTTCAAATGCTGGGCATTGACAAATAGAGGGGCATTTAAGGTGATCTCTGCACCGATGGGGTATATCACACTTCACATACCAAATATAGTCTTTGGTTTAATGGATTAGGATTGGTGGAAGGGGGAAATTTGTTGTATTGTATTTCAATCTCTTCTTTATCTTTGTCTTAAAATGACAAAAAACTTAAGACCAGGTGGCTTAGTGTGGAATGCCTATTTTAACTGTAAATTAACATTGCTTTTCCAGTTCTCTTTTTAATGAGGGGAGACAGTGATGACCCTTTGGACGGGCCTGTCTCTGCTGGAGTGTGGTGGGCAGAGTCAGCCCTTCATGGAGATTCACCTCCCCTGGTCTGGCTCTACTACATAAGCAGGGTGGCAGTCAGTCATTCCCTTTCCTTCTGCTGGCTTCCACCTTTGTTGTGTTTTGTTTGTACTAAGGTTAATTCCCCTTGTAATTTAATGAATTTATTTTTTAGTTACAACTCATGTGTTCTCTCCTCCTTTGTCCAGCTCTTAGCTTGGTGGTGACAAATGGGGGCTCATCCACACAAAGTGTAGTTGGTAAGTTTTCTAATGCTAAATTAGAGATGCATTAAGAATTTTCTGGCAACAGGCTTGTACTTGTACTTTTTGTGTTACTGCTTCTAATTTTTGTGACAAAGGTTTGTGGCTTGTCTTAAGGAGTTAGTGAATTAGTCTCAGGTTTATGTTTACATACTTGAGTTGGTTCTTTTAAAGTAGTAGGTTTGGAAGCAGATTTGACTGTTGTTAGTGAATGTGGTCAGTTCAGTTGTGTTTAATGTACATCGGTTTGGACGGACTGGTTTGTGTGTCGTTCCTCAGCTTTAGTGCTGTCTTGCGGGACTGGAGACAGTTTTTGAAATTTAGTACCATGGAAACAGCATGAAAGTCCCATGGAAACGGCATTGATTGTGGTGCACATGTTAGAGTGGGAGCTTTACCCTTTGGGATTCATTTGTGCATTCTTTATCAGTGCTGCAGTGAAAATGGTTGGAGCAGTGACCTCGGGGGCACATCCATAGACTCAAGGGGGTTGCTTTTACAGTTTTACAGTTGCCTGTCTTGCTCAAGGGGTTTTCATTACAACAGTACTCACTTTTGAGTGACTGTATGAAGACTATCAATGGGTTTTCAGGATAGGTAGTTTGTAGGAAGGCTCTAAATTTTATACCTTTGGACTCACTACTGTCTGGTCTGCTGTCTGGACTCAATGCTGCCAGCAAAGCTTAAAAATTCTCTTCCATCTGAAGTTGCCATTTAGATTGCTGAGCACAAAATCAAAACAGCCTCTGAAGCAGCCACTTTGGCACATTAATATGTGTTGGCACAGAAAGATAAATGTGAAGATTCTGCTTCAAATCATACTACTGCCAAGGCTGTTGGTCACCCAGCTAAATGTTCCATGCCTGAGTCCGCAAGTATAAACCATGTTCCCCGTTCTGCTGTTTTGGGTCAAGTGTGTAATTATTGCCATGGTGTGAGGCATTGGAAAGCAGGCTGTCCTGTACAATAAGTACAGTTCCTTTAAATAAAGTACATTCCTTTGTGGTACAAAGGTTAAACCAGCAGCTCTCATTGTAGTTATCAACATTTTAGAGGTCTCTGAGAAGCTGCTCCACATAACTACACCTACATTTAAGAGATATTATGGTCTTGCAGATGTTTCAGATGGGTTTGTGTCTCTCTGCGGTAGAGTTATTAAGGTGCCTGTGAAAACCCTACAGCATACAGAAGCAAAGGATTCTTTCATTCTAGCCTCTGTGCTGCCCTTATGTCAGGACACTGATACTGGAACTGTGTCCTGGTAGAGGGAATGGGTCCTGGTAGAGGGAATGGGTGTAACAACTATGTGTGGTCATTTGCATAAAGAAATGGCTTCCACCTCCTAAGTCAGTGTCTTTTAAAAGAACCAGATGACTGTAAAAAGACGTTGTACTGTGACATGGGCCATGACCAGAGCAAAGTTTGATTCTTTTATCAGAAGGAAGAAGTAATTCAAAAACTGACTTGCACCTCGCTCTCTGTGTACCAGCAGGAGTTCATCAGTGAGCAGCAAACTGATGCTGCTTTCAGTGAGCTGTTTTAAAAGGTGCTAGAAGTGCTCTCTTTGGGTATTTTCTGCAGGGTCAGGTGTTGCTCATTAAGTGGGTCCTACAGGGGTTGGATTGTAAGGGTATTCCTGTTTTACAAAAAGCGGTCTCAGCCAAATGTCAGAGTGAAGTGTAAAAGTGTTCTCATTATCAGACTGGGAGTTTAGGAGTCAGAAAGAAATACATTCACTTTTTGCATTTCTGCTTTTGGCTTGTTAAGTATGACGTTGCAGTTTGCATTAAAATCTGCCATAAAATGAATGTCATGTAACACGAACGCCAAATGTGTCCATTAAAGTCAGCGATTCTAACCAAACACAGTTTTTGCCAAATTTAGTGAATATTTCCTTACAGTGTGCGAGCTGTCCATTCTGTCTGTATGCTGGTGTTCACACACTGCCCTGGTTCTGTAAATGGGAAACAAGGTGGCTTGGACTGATCCACACAACATGTTTGAGCTCATGCATAGTTGATTTTGTGCACAGGACAGAGGGAGGGATGATGAATCTGGCACATGCTCCTGAATCACAGACTCCACTTTTAAACCTGCCCTATGATGTCCAGTCCCTGCATCAGAAAACCAGTTTGAATACCTCGTCATGGGTTGTGTTGGGTCTTTGCCCAAGTCTTAATCTGGAGGGGAGCAGTGTCTGGTGATTCTCTAATGCGAGGCCACTTTGAACTACAAAACGTTAAAGTTTTATCAGCTCATTTATCTGTGGAAAAGCATACAGAGTTGGCAGGAATAAGAAATCCATCCATCCTTATTTGGTAACACACCTTCAAAAACAAATCTGACTGAAATAATAATTGATATTTCCAAAGCAAAACAAATTCGTCCAAGGTTCTGCTGAGTCTCTGAAGAAGAGAAAAAAGCACTTATTTAAAAGTCAAGTACATGCTTGATAACATTGCTGTATCTTCCACTAGTTGGGCATCTACATGTTTGCTAGTAGAAAAATCTTAAAAGTCACTGTTCCACCAACTTTTGCAAAGTAAATGTAACAAATTGTTACCCATTAACTCGTGTTAAAGACCTTATTGACCAATTTTGTGCACCGATATATGTAAGCTGTACACTAATCCAAGTAACAGTTTCCAAATCTCTCTTTTTTTTAAAAACAAATACAAAGCATGTACTGAATACTATGATGCATGGATTGAGGCTTTTGGCATTAATCACATAATTATCTACTAATATCTCAGTCTATCGTGGCTGCACATGGTAAACATGTAGATTATCATTTGTCATGCTGTGAATGTGGACAAAAAAAGCATTTCTGGTCTTAGATCTATTAAAAAGAGTACTGGTGGAGGCCATTATCCCCAAGAACACAGCAAATATCTGCTTTCATATAATCATCTGGCCTGTTTATACAGTTATGGGCTTTAGCCTACATAATACACCAGCTGCATTTTAACAGCTCATGAACATAATGGTAAATGGTCTCGAGGATCAAGTAAGTCATATTTGCACTTTGTTTGGTTGACTAGAAGATGGAGAATTGGTCCCAAACTTGACAAAATGTGTGTTTGCAAAAACATACACGGTATCTTGGTAAGGTTGTGGGTTGACATGTGCAGCCAGATTGTGCCAAGCTGTCAGCTGTTGATGAGTTCCCCTTTCCTACTACAACAAAAACAACAATATATTGCAGTATTTAGCTGTGCCCCAATTCAGAGGTTTCATCCCTCAAAGGATTCAGACGTGGAATCGGATGTTATAAATCAGATGCTTTGGCCTTTAGACTTCCTATTTGCCTTTCCCCTGTGTTTCAAGGTGCTGCTTCCTTTTACCTAGCAGTGTTGAGAACATAAACTGACATTTGGGACAAAAGCTTTTGACAGGATGAAGCTGAAAAGATTTTGTTTTATCATATACTGCAGGAAATAAGATGACCCAACACTTACATTTGAAAGTGTAATCATCAACCGCCAAAGTTCTGCTTGCGAAGTCCACCGTATTCTTAAAAATCTAACCGGTGCACAATGAATCTTGGGATACGCTGCTCCGAAAAAGATCCGGTGGGTGGTTCCTACGCAGCCCAGGAAAAAAAAGATGCATTTCTAGGCCGCATTTGAAGTTGTCTTCGAAATGGGACAGCCTTTGTCGAGCTGCTGTGACGCAGTCAGTCTTGGAAGGCAGCCTTAGAAGGATTCTACCCCTGAATTGGGACACAGCTCTTGTCAGTGATGTGTGGAGTTTATAAATCAGATCCATTCACTCTCTTTACATGATCTGCCAACGTGTGGGCATTGTTCCACAGTGTTCCTTCTTTAGTGATTTGTATTTCACATCCCTGCACTTACACTTCACACTGCTCATACAGATATTGCATACACTGCTGACTTGCTCACAGACAAACTCTTTTTGTATTTCATGCATTTAATTAAAACATGTTGCATTAAGGAATTATATGTGATCTCTCTCCTTTGTCACAGTCTGTTGAACTCGGGTGTGACAGTGGGACATAAGACTCAAGTTTTTCCCCTCAGATCAGCAGCACATTTGAGTGTGTTAGTCATGTTATTTTCTCCCTCTCTCTCAGGTGGAGGTGTCGTGGTCGCCCAGTCTCTCAGTGTGCTCTCCCTGCTCCTGGTGGCTCTCCTCTGCCTGAACCTCTGAATGTAGCGCCATCTTTGTCTTCACTTCCCGTGAATGAGACTCCTATGGTTGCTTATGGTTGACGCCTATAAGGACTTTGGGACTCTTTCCACAATCTTTTGGTTCCGCCCTGTAACCCGGGATGTCATGTTCCAGCTCTTCCCCTCTGGAATACGTTTGTGGAAATAGACACAGAAATGGAAAAATTGGAAATGGACAATGACATTCCTTATTTATCCACAAAAAGCCTCTTTGGAGGAGTGTCAAAGGAGTTCTGTCAACTTTTTAAATATGCCTTATATAAACGACTGCACTTATCTTTCACAGTAACTTGTTTTAAAATGGGTCATGACTGAAAGTGTAAACCTTACACTTTACACCGGTTAGCTGTTTAGTCTTTTTACATCACGAAGCCGAACCTTCTGATAGAAAATATGCTGTATGTTCAGAAATCTAGGCTTCATTTGATCTGTGATGTTTTGGTAAATCAATCCTACAGTGCATTCCATAGCGTAAGGTAAACAAGTAGCTGTGAAAGGTAAGTGTAAGAGTTTATAAAAAAATGTTCATGTCTTTCTTTACTTGCAGTTCAGTGGCATTTTTTTAAAAAGTTAAGCACACCCTCTGTTACAGAGATACAGTCAAAGCAAATCTCAAAGTCTTGCATACTTTATTTTATAACAAGCACAGAGAAGATAGCAATTTATGTCATGCTGAAATAATATATTCAATAATTGATATTGTTTTACGATCTAATATACTGTTGATGTTATGTGAAGAAAAGAAGATTGGTTTAACCTGCAATCAATGCTTATTTCCAAACCATAACATGAGCTCTATTAATACCACTTTCAAATAGTGTGCATGTTGACGTTGTTACATGGAAGAAATGGTTTCAAGTGTTTGGGAGTTTGACAAACAACATGTCAAATGTGCCGTTTCGAATGCAAAACTGCAGCAAACGACGTGTAACAATGTGGTTATTTCGGCTGCTTGCGACCTCCGGTTATGTTTGTACAACTGTGCAGCGACTTTGCCACAACATTTAGGCCAGTGTTGAAACTGAGACTGACAACTTCAACATGTTAGAAACCTAAACCTAATCCACTTTGTTTTGACTGTATCATTAGGACCTCAGTGGTACCAGCTGGTGCTTTGTAAAGAATGTTGGCATTTTATTTAATGTAAACTATTTCATTTCATATCTCTCGTTTATGGCTTTGTGTGGGAGTCACTAACAGTTACAGGGAACGGTAGCGACACTCATGCCCTCCAATAATTGTGCAATGTCTGACTCATCTGTGGCTACTTCATATTTTCTAATAAGAAAAAATGCCTAGATCCTATAACAGTAATCTAGTATATTTCATTTTTCATTATCTTTTCATTATCTAGTATAAACAAAAGGTAAGCAAAGCCATCCATGTCAGCGGTAAGAACCCATCCAAAGCTCATGATGTTGTTTCGAATGCATCATTTTTTTTGTCTTTTTATTAACATATGATCAGAGATATATAAACATTATCAACTGTTGTCATTATTGTTTTTGATTATTATATTTCTATGTCTTTATCCACCTCTGGTTGGTCAGTTCAAAAGTTTATTTCCCTCAAATGGAGGAATGAATGCTGCGTTTTGAGTTCCTCTGATTCATTTCTTGTGTGACTGATGCTGGTTGCGCTTCTACATTGTAAAAAATATCAGTGTCCACCACAAAGTGCTTTTCCCGGTTTTTCTTCATGCCACAAATCATAAAAAAAAGAGTTGCCAAATGCATGAATGCCTTGAACTTTGACATTTTGGACGAAGCAGTGGCTCTACATTATAACATGCATGAGACTGGAGACAAAGTGGTACATTACTTTGCAGCAAATCGACATCAACCTCTCAGCTTCATATGAAATACATTCCATTCCTGAGTGACATCCCTTTATGTCAGAGACAGTATAGATCTTAGCCTAATATGTGCATTAGCTGCTAAGCTTCATTACCAGTCATCCCATGTGAAGCCTTTGGGAGAGGATTTTTTTTTTTTTAGAGAGAAAATCTTAAACTGACTAAAGGAATCTCACTCATTCAAGTTCAAAAACGGTCTCGCAGACACGGTCGTTGGGATTTGATGGGATCACTGGTGGCAGTAGCGGCATGTATGGCTGTCTGCTGGAGTTTGGTGCTTCGCTGGACATGAATGGCATATATGAGGGATGAAACTGAAACCTCTCATTGGCTGGACAAGGAACAATAAAAGTGTAGTTAACTATTATACTGCTCTGCTGTTTTCTCTGTTGTTTTGCAGTAACTTTCCTCACAAATGAGTCTAAGAGCGCTTTTGGCTGAGCTTTGGTGAGTCATGTTTACAATGGCAGAAAAAGATTCTTTATCATTCTTTACCTCAGTACTACTAGTTGCCAGAACATAGTCTGGTATTCAAAATTTCCAAAGGTCAAAGCAGAGTGTAATTATTGCAAAATGAAGCGTAAGTTCATAGTAAAGGTACTCATTATGTAGAAAAAAGTAGTTTTTTGTACAACTTGGAGACCCAAATGTTTCCCTTTCAATAGCCTTAGTCTAATTTTAAAAGAAAGTATAGAGCTACTTTATTAACTAGAACTGGGATTTTTGGTCTATAACAATGCATCTGATTTTAAAAGTTACTTAGAATATATATTTTGAATGTAAAATGTAAACACGTAAAGTTACTATAACTTAAAGTGTTTTAATATGCATTTCTTATTGAGCTTTTTAAGGACTTCTTGCCCTTTCTAGCTTTAAAAGTAATGTTTTTGGACTTTGCAAACAGCAGTTGGGAAAACAGCCTCAGCACAAGCTTTCAGTCATATCATATGATCTTTATCATGTTAGTCACTGCACTGAAAAAAAATGGATTTCTGCTCTACATTGTGTCATAGAATATAAGCTGTAGCTGCTTGCATGCAGAAAGAAAATGATGAATGACTGGAAACATAAAACCTCTTCAAAAGTCCCTGTTTGAGTTCACAGCGATGCAATCTGAGAAGGGATTCCCTGAGCCCAGTCTGAAATCCTGATGTCACTGCAGCACTGAAGCAGAGGTTACAGCAGGATATTTCCACTTCAGCATGTTCACACTTTAAACACACACTGATGTGTCTCAGGTGCTGCCAACCCTTCTGAGGAGGATTTAAATAAATACAAAAAATCAGCTAAAAGGAAGCTTATAGTCACTGCTGCCTTGGGATTAAAGTATCTTTTGCACAAATGCAACTTCACGCTGTTTATGTGTGAAATACTCATAGCAATGTTTTAGCTCTCACATGTCAAATAGGAGAAACTAGAGCATCATCTATGATTCATGAGCACCTTCCATTATCACCTCAGCTACGTGCAACAAGTTGTCAATCTCTGTGTGGATTATCTCCCCCCTTTCTCTCTCCAGGAGAAACCGATTCTTTACCAAAGCCAAATATATCAGATAGTGTTTCAATCTGGCCTCCATTACAGATAAGGCCTGGTCTGGTTTTTCAAGGAGAAACAGCTGTTGGAGTTTTGTCTCCTATCAGGTATCAAGCAGATGAGAAGCAAATTGATAATGCTCTTCTTCATGGATTAGGTCAGACCAAATGAATCAGATTTAAATTCTTACTAAGCCTCAGGCCACCTCTCTCTTTCAGTCAGGGTCTTTAATCGTTATTCAGTGAAATCAGCTCACAGACAGAACAAGAGACGGAGATAACTGATTTCTTCTGCAACGACTTCATGGTTTATCAGTCTGAGGCTGTGCCATAGGTCTGATCCGGGTGGCTCTCCTCTCCTCTACATCACATTCTCCACACTTAAAGCTCTCAAATACAGCTTCATGCCAACACTCGATTTAAACAGATTCATATAAAGTAACACAATAGCTGCTATTTCATTTGCAGTGACTGACAGCAGGATAACGCCACATTCCTCTGACCTCCCTGTGCCTGTGTTTTTCCCAGACAGGTGTGCGGTCCCAAGACAGATTGTGCTATAGTCTTTGTAAATCTACACCTGTTCTTTGACAGCTCAGACAACACAAAACACACTTTAAAGTGGTGCATGCAGCAGACTAGAACCAGACCGCTGCGCAGGGAGACCTGAAATGTGACGCTGTCTCTGAGATGCCTGCAGTATGTCATGCTGTGTCAGGCAGTGAGACTGGTGGCTGGGCTCATACAGGAAGGCTTTATAATTGAAGGTCTCCATGCAGATATTGTGTTACAGCTGGGATTTAGGCACTGAAGGAGCTCGGTCCCCTTGAGACGAGTTCCATTAGTGCAGAACCTGCAGTGAAAGAGGGCTGAATTAATTTAATAGGTGAGGAGGAGGCTAAATAAACCCCCACTGATAATGCCAATCATGATGTGTTTAGGTGACTGGTTTTCATGTCAGTCTATGAAGTCTGCTTGGAGATTATGTGAGAGAATGAGCGACCTCTGCTGGAGATGATGCAGAATACACAAAAAGTTTAGTATTTCACACAATTAAATTAAACTGCACAAGTCACTAAATAAAATACCGGATTGTGATAATAAATTAAATTAAATATAATATGTTGGAGCTAAAAATCCACAGAGAGATCAACCAGAAAGATCAGAAGTGCGTCTAGGACAGATTTCACTCTTTACGCACATCTCATGTCATGTGGTGCCAGAAGTGGCGCAGCCCATCAGCTCAGAGACCTGCGCAGACCAGCTCAAACTTTTCCGCGCACTCACGCTTCCATGAGTCCAGACTTGTGAAACAACTTTGTCCCAACTCGTAGTTCTGCATCGGGGAAGTTTCCTGCGCAAAACTATGTGCGCTGATTGCCCAACTTCTCATGAAGAAAACCAACCATTCGGCCAAGTTGTAACGCCAGGCGGGATGGAGACGTCGCAAACGAAGGCGCGCACGGCTCATGATCGTGGTGGTTCTGTGTGTCAGAAAGGATGCGGTCTTCTCCTGTCTGATAACAACATCAACAAAGAGCAACACTGCTGCGTGGAGGCGCTGCGCAAAGTCACCGACGCGCTGGAGGAGAGAAGCGCAACTTTCGAGCACGAAGCCCGGATGGCGAGGCTCAGGTGGAACAGGAGGGAGCAGAACCTGTTGGCTCAGGTCACAACTCTGCAGAACGAGGCTCAGCTCGCTGCTCTAAAGTACCAAGGCAGGCTGCACCAGTACCTGTTGCGCATCAACAGCATCGCAGAGCACATAATTGGATACTGCAAGGTGAGAGGGATGATTGATGGGCTGTATGTGCTGCTTCAGGGAATAAGTATGATTTATGATCTGACTTTGGATGTCACATGAAGCAAAACATGGCAGGTTGATAAACTCCACTCACTCCTGTGTTTGTTGACTGACTTTTAGAGTGACATGCAGATATCAGATGGAGCAACATGTGCAGAGGGGGAACCACAGGAGGCTCATCAGGTAGGAGAAGCTCACTCACTCCTATTAAAACTTTGTGTCAGTGTCACATTTGGAGCCAAAACTTGCCAAAAGTTTGACTGTGCTCATCCAAAAATGCCCAGAGGCAGCAGAGCACTTACATTTTGATTTCCTGTCAGTAGAACTTTTTAGTGTCCACTAAGACTCCTGTGCTGCTGTTGATTTTAGGATTTGGCGGAGTGTTTTTAAAGCCATGCCGCCTCTTTCTGAGCTTCCTCCTACTGTGCTTCACCTGCTGCCTCTGCTCAGGTTGAACCCCACAGCCAGTTAATTCTCAGTGTAAATGTTGACTTTGGGATCACAGTCTGGCTGAAGAGTGCTTATAGAGACTAATCTCTGCTCACACTCTGCTGTTTGCTGTCAGTTGGTGTGGTCTTTTATTTTCTGGAGCGAGAGCACGTGTTTATTTACCAAGGAATTTGTTTTAGAACTACTAAGCTGAAGAAATATATTGGTCTGTATGGTATATAACTGTACTCACCAGTCTATATGTTTGCCAGTGACCATAAGAAACCCTCAGTGCCATCACTAGAGCTTCTTTTGTGGAGGACTCTGCTCGTGTCATGTGATTTCAGCCTGCATTTTCTATTAGGTTTGACTTAAGAGATGCTTCTAAAGTGGTCTTTGTTATTCTCTTCGGGTCTCAGCTGATTTAATGTCATTGTGTAGTACTTTTTTGAAAAGTGTGGGGTCAGAACACCTCATCGCATTTCATCTAATCTCTGCATTCCAACTCTATCTGGCCTTTCATCTGCACAAAGAGAAGTAGAAAAGGTTATCCTAGTGCCAAATGTTATTAAGCGCAATCGAGTGACATTTACATTGACTTAATGCACTTCCTTTACACATATAACGCATTTATCTATAGAAGCAGTGTGAAGAGAGTGAATGCACTGTCTTATGCTGTCGACATAGTAGAAAATGAAAACTACTTGAAGATTTCTACTAATGTTTATTGTCATGAATTATTAATGTGCTTCTTTGTCTTTTTTGAATGAATTGCAGTTTCCCAAAGCCCAGGGTGACATAAATCAGTCAATCTTAAAACCAAAGAAATTCAGTCTACAATCTAGAAGATTAGAAGAGCCAGCAAGTTCCCTAACAAGAAGCTGGACCTGAAGTGTTTTGACATTTTATTTTCTTAAAAGTGACACAAACCAATTGAACAGAATAAAACTTGGATTAACTGTTAATCACTCCTCTCTGCTTTAGTTCTTTTGCATAATGTGTTTTCTCAAGGAGACGTGCCATTAGTATTTTGTAATTGCCTACAATCGCTTTCATGTCCACATGTTGATGGACTAAACTGTGTGGACGGTTTTCTAACTGCTCCTGAGTCTTTGTTGCTGCAGTGATTTATTAAACCTCCCAATGTGGCTGTCAAATCTAATATTAGCTCTTGTTTTAGTAAGGTCACAAGGTAGCCTCAAAATTTGTTATTAACCTCCTGGCCGGGGACTGTGTTGTGTTTGGGCTGCAGCTGAGGGTGGATGAGTTTAATCGTGCTAATGGTCACATAAAGTATCTCTCTAATTGCCTACAGCATGCTGTGAGTGCTACAGACTCACTTTTGATTAATGTGGAAAACTCTCCTCTCCTCACTCTGCCAGCGCCGGGCAGCAACACAGCATCTATTTTCAGCTCTCTCTTTTTTTTAGTTCTTGTTTAAAAACTCCTCTCTAATGCGTCTTTAATAGTTTTCTCACTGTGTGTTTTCTTGTGTTGCTTTCCAAATGGATTTTCCAATACTTGAGAGAGCTACTTTGCAGTTCATCAAACAAAGTTTTAGAGTTTAGTGGAAATCCACTTTGTTAGAGGAGTGATGGCTCTTGTGTCTGCGTGGACAATAGATCCGGACGACTAGTAAACATCCCAGTGGCAGTCATGGATTGTCACGGTCCTTTGTGTGGTTGGAAAGTGAGCCTAATTGAGCCTTTATTGAGCTTCTTTTGCTACGTTTGTCAAGTTTTCCATTCTGGCATGACACGTATAAAATGGAAATTATGTTGTAAATTTTAAAACAATAGTTCTCTGATTTCAGACGAAGAAGAGTAAACATTGCTGTTTTCTCATTACCAGCCAGTGACGAGGCATTTTGCTGGCTGAAATCACAACTATTGTGAGTGTGACTATTGTTCAGCTATAGTTTCTTAACTTTAGCGTTTTTTTTTCTGTGTTTGTCGAAAACAAGTCTCCATTTCACTGGTTTTATTAATGAACTTTGTAAAAGAGGTTTAAATACGCACTTGATGGCTGCATGCAGTTTAGTACGAAAGTCTGGAACCACTGGTGAAGATATTTCTTTTTTGCATTTCAATGCAAGTTGTTTCATATTAAATGATAATTTCAGCTTAACTGTGTGAGTGAAAAGTTAAATCTGTAAAAAATGTACATGAATTTGAGAATATCTTGGCATTTGTTTGCTTGCCTTTTGTTTTAGTGACAGCACTTGAGCAGGCATGAACTCCACAAGTTACTATGTTAATCCAGCGAGATCTGACAATGTTCCAAAGAGTTTCACCATGAATGCCCAGCTTTCTCATTCTTGAAGTGCCCCATAATTGTCCAGTTGGGTTGAAGGCAGGTCGTTGTGGAGGATGGTCTGTGATAGGTAGCACTCTGTGGTCTTCTTTGGTCTTCAAAGCTTTGAGGTGTGTTTGGACTCATTATCCAGCTACAGTATGAATCCTTCTCCACAAATTCTCTGAAGAATGGAGCTACTTCTCCTTCATCAGGATTGTGTTGATTTGCTGCAGGTGTCCAACTCCAGATTGAACAAAAAACAGCCCCACAGTTGAATTCTTCCCTCCACTATGTTTCACTGTGGGTTTGATATAATCCTCCTTCCTGGGGGTCTACTAACATACATCCTTCTGTTGCTGCCACAAATCTCTTCCAAAACTTGGATTCATAACTAGGACTTCTTTCCATCACTCACTGTGAAATGCTGGCATGTCTGAGCCCACCACAAGCGTTTGGCTTCGTTTCCCCTCCTGAGAAGTGGTTCAGAGATGCTACTCATCCTCTGAGACACCACTAGACCGCTTTCTTTAGACGGTAGTTTTTTCCAATTGGACTCTTGCATTAGTTAATTAGTAAATTCTGTATTTGTGTTGCTTTTCTATCTCTCAGTGAACAAAGTTTGATCTTTGGATAGTTTAGTCACCTTTTGTCTGCCTGATTGTTCTTTAGATACAACAGATACAGTTTCCACAAAATATTTTAGAGCTCTTTCCACTTCCTTCTTCGAAACTTTCAGTCTAATGTTCATTTGATGCTGAGGAAGCTGCTTTTTGTTTAGAATAACAATAGTTATTCTAAACAAAAAGCAATTTAGTTCATTCTGATATCATGTTTTTTTTTAATGATCACTATGAGC